>PVKY010001575.1:0-30863 GCA_004027775.1 Bradypus variegatus | reverse complement strand
AGTTCGATTCTCAGCCCTGCTCCCAACCCCAGCTCTGTGACCTCAGCCCAGAAGGCCACCTCCCCTTTCTGGACCTGTCTCCATACCTCCAAAAGACCCTTCCAGCACCAAGATGCTGGAGTCTTCTGACAGGACAAGGCTTTCCAGAAATATTTCCTGGGTGTCAATTCAAAGCTGAATTGGCAGTTGGAGGGGGCTGGGGAAAGGCACCCCAGCCTCAGTCACTTCACATTGCTAAAAGAAGGGGGGGTTGTAGGAGCAAACCCCAACCAGAAACCAGCCCAGAGATCCCACTGTCTGCAGGTGGGTCCAGTGGGCTCCCAGCTCCCAGGGCAGCTCCCAACCTAGCACCATGTGAGGGGGTGGGGGGTGGGCCAGCCTTTGGCCCTAGCTCTCCTACCCCAGTCCCAGCTATTTCCTTTGGCCAAAATTTCCCAGGATGACTGGGCTTTGAGACTTTCCCGGCGAGGGTTGGTCTTCCTTATACATCTCACCACCTCTTTTCACCTGGGTTGCCCCTGTACAGCCATGGCACTTGGGAGAAGGAAGAGACACCTCTACAAGGGCACCACTGAACTGTTTCCTTGAGGCCCCAGACACAGAAAGACACTGTCCCCTCCCCACCATCTCACTCTCAAGCACTGAGATATGACACCCTTTGGAACTGGGGCTTACCACCGTTTTGTACAACTGAATTAAAAACAAACCCAACCAAAAAAAATATAATATATATATATACATTATATATATATATATATATAAGAACACAGTGCAACCCCAGCACCGAGGGTATAAACTCTTAAACTCTGGCACCAAGAAAAAAACCAAAATATTAAAATACTTTAGCTTCTTAGTATTTGGGAGGTTAAGGGGATCTCTGGGAACCCTCAGCCACAGGTAGCTGGGAAAAGCAGTCTCGCCAGCTTTGCCCAGTGTCCATCAGGAGCCAAGGCTGGGTGGGCATGGAGACTGCACGTGTATGTTGGAACGTGTCTCCTGGCAGACCCCCGACTGCCTCAGTCCATTACCACAGGAAGCACCACAAATGCCATATCCTGGGGAGAAGAAAGGGGGCGGGGTTGAGGCCTGGGTCTCAGGGTCCAAATGGCATGGCAGTGCCCCAGGGCCCTGAAGGAGGCCTCAGCGACTGGTGGATACTGTAGAACCAGAGAATCCTTCCCCAAAAAGGGAAGGTGAGAGGTGAAGGTACGAATCAGAGTGTGTGGGGGGTTCCGCATTCTCTCGAGGTGCTACCCTCACATCCAGCCTGCTGACTGACTCTGGGTACCCAGCTCACCCCTCTGGAGGGCCTGGCTCAAAACGGTCAGGGAAATGTCCAATCTGTCTCCCTGGTTTGGCAAAAGGCCCAGCTGGGCTCTTCTCCCTTACTGTGTGGAGGACAGGGAAAATATGGCAGCTAACACTGAGGGGATACCCTGCCGGAACAGGGAGCAGTGGGGTGCAGAAGGGTGTGGTTGATTGAACACAGTCTCATGGAGTCCCTCCTTCTAGGAAGCATCTTCCACCAACAGGCAGTGGCTTCCCCCCAAGAGGCTGTGAACGGAATGGACCTCTGGGGCTAGGGAGGTGCAAGAGGCCACAGACCCAGCCCCTGGATGCTCCGGGGTGCTTGTGGACCTGCCAGGGCCTTCTTCTCCCAGCCCTGCTGGGCCCTGGCAGAGTATTGCTCATAAGTGCTTGGCCGGCCTGGGCCCGGCTCCCCACCCTGCAGGTCAGTCTGGCTCAGCGTGTGGCGGGACATCCCTGCCATCGCAAACGTTCAGTCTGGCCGTGGTCACGGCTACCTGGTGTTCTGGAGGTCCTCCCGCAGCCAGGTGGGCAGTGTCTGGCCCATCTTGTACAGCAGCTTGGAAAGCTCGATGTTGTGGTCCCGGTAATAGTCCTTCAGGAAGGCTCGGGACTGTAATAGGAAGGAAAGTGCAGATCTTGGTGATGTGTTGACTCAAGAGTGAACCCCTCTCTAAGGCCACCCTTTTGTTGGCATCATCTCACACACCCTTCTTCTAAATGACAACCTTCAGTAGAAAACGTCTAAACAGAAGGAGCATCACAATATAACACTTCAGGTCAGAATTCTTGTGATATGGAGAAAGGAAAGAGAATTAATCAGAAGCGAGGCCAACGGGAAAAGGGAAACCTACATTTCAGCCTGTGACCTTTCCCCTCTATGCTTTGTACATGCTGCTCTCTCCAGCAGGAATGCCCTAACCTTTCATTCCGTAGATCCAAATCCTACCCCATCCTCTAGGCCCAACTCCAGAGACCCCCTCCCCTCCTTTGTGAAGTCTCCCCACCACCTCCTAGCTTCAGGTGACATCTCCCTGTTCTGAGTTCCACAGCACTTGCATGCACCTTACTGCACCAAGCACCTACTTATTGCTAATGTGTCTCATCCCCCTCCTAGCGAGGAGTTCGCCGAAGGCAGGGCCCCTGTCTGATTCATCCTTAAAGCCCCGCAGCATTCAGCCCACAATTGGAGGCAACAAATGCTTGTTGGACTAAATCCATTCTGACGACCAAGTCCCAGCTCAGATTTCCTCCTCTTAGGAAGGAATGCCAAGGCCATTAACATGTTGAGTGTAGGGTAAGGGGAGAAAAGGCTCCCTCCAGGACAGGGAGTCCCTCAACTTGTCCAGCTACCACAGGCAGCATGCCCACCACTTACATCCAAGTCCATCTCTGGGTATTTCCGCCCCTTGCTTTTGCCCAGACACTTGGTTTTTCCTCCTTCAAGCAGTTGGCACCAAAATCCTTTCTTTGGATCAAACCTGTGGAGAAGGGGAGAGCCTGTGGATTGCAGTTGGCCCAGCTCACCCCATCTCCACTTCAGGCAAGTTCCCAGAACCCAGGAGTGGCAGAGCCTTGGGGATCAGGGAATCCATTTCCCTACACACATGCACACACACCCTCTTTGAACCCACACTGATTGTGTGGGGCTAATACTTGCATCTGTTGGCCCTAGTCCTGCCTCTGGGCTAAACTAAACACGCCAACCCCTCCTTCCCAGTAAAAGGAAACTCTGAGTGTTCTGAGTCTTCTCTTCTCTAGGCTGAGAAGCCTCAGTTCCTTCAGTGATCCATAATGTAAACCACATCCCCATTCTCTGTTACTCTGGACAACCTCTTCTGAGCATTCTCTAATTCAGTGGTGAGAAACTTTTTTTTTTTTACCCAAGAACCCAAAGGAACAAAAATAAAGTTTACTGAAGGTTCTTTTTGCTTTTTAATAAATTGCATCTTTATCTGAAACTGCAATATCTGCAACTGCACTTAAGCAGGCCCATTGCTGAAGAGTTTTATTTTTTGGAGTAAATTTCAGAAATGATAGAGCAAGAATGCCTTCAGGATCCTACATTCTGCAGGGCCTTCAAAGACATTTTGGGGAGATGATATCTGAAGCTGTCACGGGGAGGGGAGGCAAAATTGCATCAGAATTCAGCCCCAGATCAGAAACCACCGGGAGATTCACTGGGCTGAGGGCATCAGGAAAACACAATTTGCAATGGGCAAGTAAGGGCAAGAGCGGTTTCTGAATGGGTCACAGGGTAGGAAAAATCATAGGTGGGAATGGGGGTGGTGGTGATGATGATGATGATGATGACAATAATAATAAGAGCTACCCCATATACTGAGCACTTAGCACCTGCTAGGCACTGAGCTAAGAGTGCCATGTGCTCACTTTCATTTAATACAGCAAATTGGAATACCTAGCAGTAAATACTTGAAATACCTGGAACTATCAAACTACAACCCAGAACCCATGAATCTTGCAGACGATTGTATAAAAATGTAGCTTATGAGGGGTGACAGTGTAATTGGGAAAGCCATGTGGATCGCACACCCCTTTGTCCAGTGTGTGTATGGATGAGTAGAAAAATGGGGGCAAAAAAAAAAAGGCACTCAGTGTTCTTTTTTACTTTAATTGTTCTTTTTCACTTTAACTTTCATTCTTATTATTTTTGTGTGTGTGGTAATGAAAATGTTCAAAAATTAATTTTGGTGATGAATGCACAACTACATAATGGCACTGTGAACAACTGAATGTACACTGTACATGACTGTATGATATGTGAATATGTCTCAATAAAAATAAATTTTAAAAATTCTCACAGCGACCTTCAGGAGGTAGGAATTATTATCTTTACCCCCAACTTACAGATGAGGAAAGTGAGACTTGAAGAGGTTAAAAGACTTGTCCGTGGCTACACAGCTGAGGAAGGAATGGATCTGGGATTCTAATACCCATGTCTCTAGCCACGGCCCATATTCTTAGCTGCTGCTCCATTCCACCTCTAGGTGAAGGACTGACTTCCCTTCCAAGACAGTGAGAAAGCAACATTCTTGCTGCCACACTTTCCCAAGAATAGAGCCAGGGAGGGTGGTTTTAACCCTCCTTCTCCTGGGGCCCCTCATCCATCCTACTGTGGCATCTGTCTGTGACCCAGCACTGGGCGGCAGCCCTTCGCCAGCCCAGAGCCCCTGCATCGCTGGCTGACAATGACTCATCTGGGAAGGGCAACCTCAGTTTGCTTGCACTGCATTCTGAGTGGGATTATTAGCCACCACCAACAATATTTTTAGTTTCCTTTCCCTGAAATTATATTTTAAGTCATAATCCAATGCTAAGAAACTGTTGTGGGAACTGGAGCTGCTCATTGCTGATCTAACTTATTTAGACAAAACACTCTGAAAATGGTCAGCTCCGACTGCAGAGAACACCCCAGGGATGAGCTGACCTGAGCACAGCACATTCCTCATTTCCCTATCTGATCATGACTCAGGATCAGCTTAGCTTTCCTGCTGGACGGCCACCAGGGAAGTGCTGTAAACTTCCCCATGCGTGCTGACTCTAAGCATGCTTGCCATAACCACTCAAGCCTTTGGCCCTTTGGCCCCGAGCCTGATCGGGAGCATCCCCTGTGGAAAGTACAAGCAGCACTCACGCCAAGGTTTTGTGGTAGTCGATGGTGTTGGCCACCCCCAGGAACTTCTGCACCATGTCCATCACTTTGGCAGGTTCTGTTCGCAGCAGTTTGCCATCCAAGACCAGAATCTGGAAGGAAAGAACAGGAGAAGGGTAATCTAAACCTGCTTTCACTCCAGGGCCAGACACCCTTGATCTGCTGGGTCAGCAGCCATGGCAGCAGGAACAGAACTGGTTACCAGTTGGGACCCTACACTCTCTAAAAATCTGCTTCCTCCTCCACCTTTGAGTGGCAGGTGTCTCCAAGCTGCAGTCTTCTCGTGGTCTAACTCCCTGCTCTCTGTCAGCTTTTCCTGACCAATGTCATCCTCTCTTAGAATTTAAGTTACTACAAAAACCCTGCCTACCATGCATATCCCTACAACATCCCTCTTCTGACCTCTCTCCAAGCTCTCAGCTTGCAACTCACTCCCTGCTTAAATCCTCCAATGGTTTCCCTAAAAAGCCTCATGTGATCTGGCCCCTGCCTATCTCTCCAACCAGGCTCCCACCACTCCCAGCTGCCTCCCCCAGGCTTTCCAGGTCCCTTCTACAGAGCCTGCTGTGATGGGAGAAGGGCTTGGGGGTTCTCACTTATCAACCTTGGGATAAGCAGGACTAAACCTTCAAAGACCTCAAAGGTCTCTCTTGCCACTGGTGGCTTTCTGGCCCCATGACTGGTGATGGTGAGGCTCCTCACCGACCATGGCAAGCTAGTCCCGCGACTGTCCTCCCAAAAGTCAGGGACGGGCAGCTACCTGGTTGGCGTGAAAGGCGCTGAGCCAGCGCTCGATGTGGGTGGCATACCAGCCAGGGACCAGGCAGCGGTTCTGGAGAGTGCGCAGCTTCACGGACACGTCGGGCCCAGCTGTGATCACCTCATGGAAGGTGTACTTCAGAGCCACTGGGTCATCGTGGGCTCGCTGGTGCTGCAGCAAGGGGAGAGGTCAGCATGTCGGGTGGAGGGCAGAAAGGAACAACAGCCCTCGAGGAGCCCAGGAGGCCCTGGAACGGAGCCAGGAGCCCTGGGTTCAAGTCCTGATCTGCCTCTCATTGCTATTTGGCCTCAAGGAAGTCACTGGCTCCTCTGAGACCTAGTTAGGGAACATCTTTGCAAAATGGGATTTAGACTAGATCAGGATTTCCAATTTCTGGTCATTCACTTACCATCTGTGATCTCTGCCATATCCACAAACCACCTATGGGTGCCACTGTCGTTATAGTTTTCTTTACAGTGACCTACCTTTCTTATTCACATAAATTTATTTCAAAAGAAAACTCAATATCACCTCCACAAATGGAAAACTAGAACCAGCTGCCATAAGTGGAAGGTAACCATTCATAAAGACAATAAAAATAATGTCCTCAAACTCCAGCCAGATACAAATGTCTGCTGTGGGCTCTGAACCCTCTTTGTTGGAGACAGAGCTTAGCAGCGTTACAAAGGAGTTAAGGGCCATTTGCACCAAACTAAGAATTTTTCCTTTTCCAAAGTCAGAAGTACTGGGAAAGAATTTGAAAAGGAAATATTCCAGGTCTGAACCACCTAAAATAATGCCCTGGGCCATCTGGGCTCCCAGCCCCTTTGGGAAACACTGAGCCCTGTGTGCACTAAATGCTCCAGCAGGCTCCCCAAGGCCAGAGCTCGGTAACCAGCCCACCAGGGCATGGCCCTCCCCAGCCCCCCACGGCCTCTCTCCACTGAGGCTCACTCACCCAGGGCAGGGAGCTAGTGTGATAAGGCTGCACAACAGCCTCCCTCCTTCCTCCTGCCCTCCATCAAGAGAGGCCACCGGCCCTCTCCTTCCAGAACCTTCCTAGATCCTCCTGGTGGGAATTGGTCTCCCATCTCCTTGTCTCCCTTACTCCCTCTACCAGGGTCTTAGATTTAGAAGACCTGGGTTCAAGGCCACCACATGAACTTGAGCTCATCACTTAAACTTGCTGAGCCTCGGTTTTCTCACCCACCAGAAGGGGACACACAAACACAAACCCTCTGCCTTCTGGATAATGTCTGTGAAGCCCCAAGCAGTGCAGAGGGAAAATCTCTGAAGAGAGTTATCATTAGCGCTGAACGCAGACCAACGCAATCCATCCATGACAGCTTTCCCTCCATGTCCCTGCATTTTCCTCTTTACCTTCCCCCATGGAAGCAGGGAGCCAGCTCTCTGTTCTTTGCTGAGAGATGGGGGCACGTGGCATGGCAGAAAAGAGGAGTGGTCTGCAAGGGTTTCTGACTTTTTTCCCCTAAAGACAAAGACCAGAGGAGAGCTGGATTTCAGGGCAAAGACAGAAAGTCCCAGAGAAGCAAGAAGGAGAGAGGAACTTCCCCAGAGTAGAACTGGAGTAAAATCCCCTAGCCTGGACATGTAAGGAGGATGAGCAAGGTCCATGGGGCTAGAGAGCAAGGAGGGATGGCACCTGTCCTGCCAACACCACAGGGGACACGGCAAACTCCAGAGAGGAAATGGTCATTTCAAGCACCCAGGTGAACCAGGCCTAAGGGGGCAGTGATGCACCCCAAGTGGCTGGCCTGGAGAGAACCTCCAGCCAGGCTGGTCAACAGCTCCCAGGACACCATGGGCTAAGGCCCAGGTGCCCCAACGCCCTGGCTCTGTGGCGTAAACCCAAGAAGACGGGCAGGCAGAGGAGGAACCCCCAACCCCCAAGAGACCTGAGCTTAAGCTTTCCTGTAAGCCCCGTAGAGTGGCAGAAGCAGAAATTAAAGTTGTAGTTCTTACACATCTTAAGTCAGGACTAGCATGTAGCACAGTCTGCTTTAACTCCCCTACCTCATCAGGCATTTGCATCCTCCACTGAAAATGGCAGATCTTGTCCGTCTCTGAAATCCCGCTCCCACCCTGCCCCTGTACCCAGTGAGGAAGCTACGGTCAGTATAAACCAGATCACTGTTTGCCAAATCTGGACTTTATCAAGGGGGAGCCAGCCTCCACCACTTGTTGATGTCAGAATCAGAGGCAGGACCCCAGATGAGGCTAGAGGGTGGGCAGTTAACTGTAAGCTGGGATTCGACACCGATTTCAACCTGTCTCCACCACCAGGCTGGAGACTCCAAGGAGGTGGGACTCGGTCTATGACTCACCACATCCCCGTGCCTCACTCAGGGATGGCACGTCGCAGGTGCTTAACTATCGGTTGAATGAATGAGTGAGCAACTGAGTGGCAGGCAGAGACTCATGCCTGACCCAGGGACCCTACCCGGCCCTGGCTCACCTGGTACCAGGAGTAGGCCCGGTCGGCTGGGTTGATGAGGATGCTCAGGACCTTGGCTTTGGGCAGCAGGGAGGCTGCCCGCCGGGGTGCTACTTCTGAATCAAAGTAGTTGGCACTTTTCTCAAAGTAAAAGTCGGAGGTGGTGTTGGAAGGGATAGGGAAGAACTCCATGTACCTGCAGGGAGTCCAGAGAGGGACTCAGTGTAAATATTCATATATTTGCTACAGATGTATTAAAGTATTTGCTAATGGGATACTGCCCCAAGGTCTGCTGAAGGTGTTTTCAAATATGTGGTATCTCGCCATATTACCTTCCTGAAATGCAAAATATTCCAACTTCCAGTAACAATCTGGCTACAACGGGTTTTAGATGAGATATTGTGGACATGTCAGGGATATAGATAGATTCGATAGATAGATAGATAACATAGATAGATTAGATTAGATAGAAAGATGGAAAGGAAAGGAAAGGAAAGGAAAGGAAAGGAAAGGAAAGGAAAGGAAAGGAGAGGAGAAAAAGAAAGAAATAAATGAACAATAGATAGAAACACAGACAAGAGAGAGGAATACACACAGATAAATACCAAAAACCAAACAGAAGCCCATAATCTCACCACCCAGGTAAATCACTGACATAAAAATAATAGTGATACATGCATAAGGTTAGAAAAGGCAAATAGTACACAAAGATGCAAATTGGAAAACTGAGGCGTAAAACCATCTCTGCACTGCCCCCCCCCACTCCTGATGTAAACACTATAGATGATGGGAAGCTGCAATTTTAACACCCCTCCCCCACCAAGGTGATCCCTGAGGCTGGCAACCTGCTTCTGAAGGACCTAGAGAACACCTCCACACCTGTCCCACGGCCACCTAGCTCAGTGGGAAGGCCCAGCTTGTGGGCCAGAACATATGGCTTTTAGCCCCTGCTCTGGGCCCGGGTTTCGGGGCCTTGGCCGGGTCCTTCTCCTCCAGGACTCAGGATGGACACTTCTGTACAAGCAAGGGAGGGGCCGGACTCTGACTTCTAGCAGTGTCTGACTCCAGGCGATAACGCAAAGAGGCGAAGGGCTTCCTCATCGCGTGTCCCGTCTGTGAGAAGACTCCAGCACCATGACCCAAGGGTCGCTGCACTTTGTCCCTGTTTACAGGAACTTTAGCTGTGTGTGAGCAAGCGCCAGCTGCTTCCTGCTGTGGCCACTGCAGACGTCCTCCTAGGCAGGCTCCGGCATGGCCTCCCATCCTGCTGAGGACAGAAAGGCCCACTCACCAGTCAATGCCTTTGTGATAGTTGTGGCCGTTAAAAAACTGGATCTCCTCAAAGGTCTCTGAGCTGGGGTAGTTGCTGCTGAGGTCCGGGTGCATGCCCAGGAACAGATAGAGGGCCGTGGTGCCTGCAGGGAAGGCAGGCAGCTGAGACCCAGGGCCCAGCCCCCAACAAGAAGGTGGAGGAAGGAGGCAACACACTAAATAGGGAGTCTGCGGTCCTGGGCTCTGGTCCTCCCTCTCCATCATCCAATGGGAGCTTCTGGGCCTTAGTTTCCTCATCTGTACAATGAGGAAATTGTACTAAACCCAGGAGGGCAAACACATGGCACGCGTGGGGACACCCGAACTCCTGTACCCATGGCTGACATCACTAACCTATCACAGCACTCTTCAGCACTAAAAAGGACTTGGCCTCAGAATCCTCTTCACCACTGTACTCCAGCAGCTAACATCCAACTGATTAGTTTCTCCTCACAATCCCAGCACTAGATGGTTTCTGTCGGTTCCTTCTAGTCCTGGGTCTCTACTCTCTGGCACTTGGCAGGAGCTTGCAAAAAGAGCTACAGACTCTAGGCCTGTTGATGTGAAATTCTTGAGGGGCAAGAAATCTAACTCAGATGTCCTCTTCTAGGTGCTCTACCCTTGTTCCTGCTTCCTCCCAATTTGACAGCCCTGACCCTACTCTCTCCTGAGGGAGCCATTCACTCCCTGTTGTGGGACCCAGAGTTTCTATGCTATAATGACAGGTCCCAGAAGAGAAGGCTGTAAAGCTTGGTGATTAGTTTAAGCTTTAGAGTCACAGAGACCAGAGTTCAAGACCTGGAGCTGCCACTTCCAAACTGAATGTGCTTGAGGAAGTCGCTTAACTCCTCTGAGCCTCAAGTTTCTTAACTGTAAAATGGGAGTAGCCATTTGTGCCTTCTAGGGTGTGTGGACAGCAAACGCTTAGCAACCAGGTCACCATTTCCCCCTCCTGTATCTTTGGCAGACATGACTAATTGATCACAGTCCTCTGCACTGAACTCATTTTGTCTGGCACTGCTCACACCTACAGAGCAGCTGATCTGGGCTTCTCAGAGACTTCCAGGGGGACACAGGGGGAGCTCCTGCACAGACAAAAGAAATCTGTGCCTTCCCCCATCCCTCCCTCCATACTTTTAGGCAATCATGTTCACCCCAACTTCACTTTCACTTCTCTCTCTGGGGAAAGAGGAAGATTACTGGGGAGTGGAACCAGGGCAAGGAGGTCCCCAGAATTCAGTGGCTGAGACAGTGGGTGGTGGGAGCTGGGTAAAGAGTGGAGAGACCTGCCTGTTTTCTGGGGCCCAATGATGAGGAGCTTTGGGAAGCGGTCACACGTCTTCTCCTTGGACCAGATGTCTTTGTGGCGCTTGTCCTCACAGGGGTCCTGAAGCAACAGGGGAAGGCATTTGGAGAGGCCCAAGAACCCAGTGAATGACTCCCACTGCATATGGACATGTGGCTGTCACAGCCCCAATGGACGGGCATAATCACTATGTGTCCTTGTCACATCCCAGCCTTGGGACCCTGAGCCCCTGGCAGGCTTAGTCTCATGCCTCCGACACACCCTAGCAAAATGCCCAGCCCAGTGCTCGGCACATAATAAGAGCTCGTGAGCACTTGTTGAACTTAACTGAATGAGCTGAACCAGAGGTTGGCAAACTTTTTCTGTAAAGCTTAGTTAAATATTTTAGTTAATATTTAATAAATAATTTTTTAGTTATATAGGAAATTTCCAAAGTTTTTATGAGTTACAATACCATCATTACAGTTATTTCCTTATTATGAAGTATGACACATATGCAAAAGGTGATAGCTTTCAAATTACAATTTAATAAGCAGCTATACAGCAAATTTCAAATAATAAAATATTTAATATTTTAGGCTTTGCACACCATCTGGTCTCTGCCACAACTACTCAACTCCACTGTTGTAGCATGAAAGCAGCCAGAGAAAATATATAAGAGAATGAGCGTAGTTGTGTTTCAATAAAACTTTATTTACATATAAGCTCTGATTTGTAGGTCACTGGTCTGAACTAAGAAACTGCTGCCAATTCCAGCTTCTGTTTCCAGTTTTTAACAGAGCCTGGGGGAGGCATCCTCAAGAACTGTCCCCCAAAACCTTCCCATCAGTCCCCTTTCCAATGGCTCAGAGCCTGCTCGGTTAGAGGTTATCCAAGGGTCCAACCAGGAGGGGCAGTCGCCTTCGACACTTCATCTGCACCATGCTCACAAAGTTTCTGTGCTGTTTTTTAAGAGGCTGTGTAGGAGTGTGCATCCATGTGGGTCTGTGTGGGGAGGTGTGGACTAGTACATGTCTACATATGTGTGCACAGAAGCAAGTGTGCCCACGCTGGCAAGCAAGTGTGCATCTGAGTTTACATTCAGGAGAAAAGGTGAGGATGTGGGGGGCTGAGCCCTCAAGCCCATGCCCAGAGTGTGCCTGTGAGTGGTGGGCACTCCATCCCTGCTCCCAAGCACCCAGGCCGCCCTGTCCTCCCCATCCCCCACACCTCTCACCTACCTGCCACAGTGGGTCCTTTTCTTCAGAAAAGATCTGGAAGTACTTCTGGGCCAGCTGCACAGGGGGCAGCGTCTGCAGCCGGAGGTTGGTCCAGGAGTGCAGGAAGCGCACCAGGTGCTTGAAGGTGTACAGGCCCAGGCGGTCATTCCCGTAGTTGGACAGGTGCGTCATGAAGATGCTGATCTGCTCCAGGGGAGAGGAGATGGGAGGTAGGGGGCCAGTTGGCATCTGGACCCACCCTCACCCTGCCTTCTGGCCCTGCCCAGCTTGCAGGGCCACCCGAAGACCAGGACAAGGTACACAGACTCGCTGGGTGGCCTTGGGCTATGCACAGACAGGTGTGAATCCAGGCCTGGCTGATCACCAAACATTACAAACTGAAATGGGAAGCTGACCTAATGCAGGAGTTATTTGTGCCTTGTTTTGTATTTTTTTGGAGGGTGGGTTGCATGGAAAATGAAGAGCACTCAGTGATCCCATAAAGCCGAATAACAACAAACATCTGACATTTAATAATTTTAAAGCATGGATAATTATTTCCATTATATGGAAAAGGAAAGAGAGGCCCAGAGAGCTCAGGTGAATAGTTAAAAAGTGATTAGATTGATAAATAGATGGTGGATGGACAGACAGACAGACATGAACAAAGTCTGGAAAGAGAACATGGACAAAAATGCCAGTGCTATTGTATTTAAGTGCAAGATTATGAAAGAAAAGAAAAAAAGCAGTGAGTCCAGATACCTTAACTGAGGTCCCGCAGCCAGGAAGGGACAGAGCCAGGGCTGGAAAGGGGGTCTGCCAACTCCAGGCACCCCTCCCCGCCCCCACCAAGCCCAGGACAGCCCACCCAAGCTGCAGACTAGAAACCCAGCATGTCCCCACAGCACCCGCCAAGCAAGCGCTGCGGAGCACTCACAGGATTGAGGAGCACGGTGAGGAAGAGCTCGCCGCCATTGATGATCTTGTCCAGCTCACTGGAGCCTCCAGGGTACTCGTTGTAGAAGATGGTGTGAGTGAAGAGGCCGCAGGTCTGCCGCGGGAGGACCTGGGGTGGGGTGGGGTGGAGAGAGGAGCTAAGGCGTCTTCAGGGACAGACACTGTTGGGGAGGGTCCTCCCTCGGGAGAGGGGCAGGGGAGTCTCCTTGGAAAGCTGGTCTCTTGTGTGATGGCACAGACCTGAGGACATGGCCTGCTTTTGTCCCTGCTCACAGCCCCCACCCTCGGGGGTCCTCTCCCCCGAAGACCCCCTGCAGCCTGCAACCTCACGCCTAGTGAGCTCCCAGGCCCTTGCCACTTTACATACTTCATTGCTATTCTCTGCACAAAAGGAAGACTCCTAAAAGTAACAGAAATAAGGAAGAGAGTGTTTCCAGAAACTCAGGCCATTTGCCCAGTGAGGCCACGGTCCTCTTTAAAGCAGCAATCCCAGACATTCTCTGCCACACCCCTCAGGGCCTGAGAACCTCGCCTGCTAGCACCCTTGGTCAAGCACCAGTTTATCTGTTTACTGTCTTCCCCCATGAGACTGTGGGCTCCAAGAAAGCAGGGCACTCGCCTGTCTTGTCAGCAGCTCATTCCCAGAGTTTATACGAGTGCCTGGTACCGAGGCGCTGGCTGTCAGTTGACAGATGAACAAACAAATGAACTGACAAATCTGCTCTCCCAAAGCTGCCCCATCTGGGCTGATGACAACTCATCCTTCCAGTGGCTCAGGTCAAAAACCTTGGGGCCATCCCTGACTGTTTTCTTTCTCTCACACGCTACATCCAGCTCATCAGCGGATCCTTTTGGCTCTACCTTCAAATTAAGTCCTTCATCTATCATATCCCAGCATCACCCCTGGTCCAAGCCAGCACCATCTCTAATCTGGACATGTGTGTCAGGAGAAGGTAGCTCCCTAACTGGTCTCTCTGCTTCCACTTCTGTCACCTATGGTCTCTGCTCCATGCAACAAACATAATGATGCAAATCCTTTCAAATGTGAGCCAGACCGTAACATCACACCACACGAGACCTTCCCATTTCAGATTAAAAGCTAACGTTCATCCAGGAGCCCTGAAAGGTCTTACCTGACCCAGCCCATCACCCCTCTGACCTCATCTCTACCTCTCTCCCCATCGCTCACTCCTCTCCCACTGCACTGGCTCCTGGCTGGTCCTTAAAGACCCAGGACAGCCCTGCCCCAGGGCCTTTGCACTGTTTCTCTCTGCTTCGACTGCTCTTCCCTCACATAGTAGCATGGCTCATTCTCCCTTCCTGGTCCCAATTCAGATGACACTCATCAGGAAGCCCCTCCTAACCACCTCACTTAAAATAGCTTCTCCTATTCCACCTGCCCCTGGCACTCCCTTGTGTTTCTCCGCAGCACTTTTTGCCATCTGCCCATTGTGTGCTTCACATGTTTATGAGCACATGGTCTGTCTCCTGCCACTAGAATGTCAGGTCTCCAGGCACAGGGAATTTTGTCAGTTTTGTGCCATCCCCCCACCCCACCGGGCTGCTGGGGGCCCACGCACCATGATGCCGTTGTGGATGAAGCCGCGGCGGTAGCGAGCCGGCTTCAGGTGGGGGTACTCCTCCGTGCTGGTCACGCGGATGCTCCACACCTGCTTCCAGGCCTCGTACAGCTGCACATGCACGGGGTACACGCCTGAGTGGTGGGGCGCCACCGCGTACCCCATGTCCGTGGGAATGCCGTGCTCCTGGGGAGAGAGGGCCAGGGTGGCATGAGCACAGGGTTCCTTCCCCTCAGCGCCTTAGTTTCCCATCCGTAAAAGGGGAGAGAGAAGCCAGAGGCTCACAGTACAGAAGGGGACCCTCTACTGAGGCCCAGGGAAGGGAAGGGCCAGGCCTGATCTCAGGGAGAGCAGCTCAGTGTGGGGGGACTGGAAGCTGGGTCTCCTGACTCTCGGTCCAGCACCGGGAACTTGAGGTCCCTGTGGTGAGGAATACGGACAGGCCTTTTCCTGCCTTCTCTTGGCCTCTAACTGGCCGGTGGACAGACCCGGCCCAGGCTGAGCCGAGGACCAGGGCCTCCCTCCCTCCCCACTGAGCACCTCCTCCAGCTTTTGACAGACTCCCAACCCTGCCTAAAGGTAAGAGCTTGGGCTCAGGAAGCAGGCCTGGGTTTAAGTCCTCACTGAACCTCTTACTTGCTAGAGTGACCTCCCCGTCTATAAAATGGGGCTCCCAGTACCCGCCTCTTGGAGTCTCTGTGAGGTTTCGATGAGACAGTGTCTGTAAAGGTAGCCAGCCCCGACCCTGGCACAGAGAGGTTAGTAAAAACCTGTCAGACTGAACTGCAAAGGCGTGCGAGGCCAGCAGTCCCCAGCCCAGCCCCTGGCCCACCCGGCTCCGCCCTGTAGGGAATCTTACTCACGACAGCGAACTTCTTGTTCAGGGCCATCTGCTCCGCCAGCACGGACTGGTTGTGGAAAAGGTGGGGCTGCATGTGGCTCCACATGTGGGGGAACCACCAGAACTCCCTCACATATGACAGCAGCAGGTCGTCCCCGGCGTCCTCAGCGTCAGTACCTGCACCCCAGCACAGGGAGCTCAGTGTGGCCCCAGCAACGAGGCTTCAACCTGGGCCCGGGCCTGAGAGCTGCTTGGAACAGTCATCCAAGCTGACAGGACCCCAGTCCAGAGCCCCAGATTCCAGCCTACAGTGTACCCTTGACTAGATTTGTGACTTGGGCCAAGTCCTTCTCATCTCTGGTCCCTGAGACCCCAACTGTGCAAAGCAGGATCTGGAGTCAGTGACTTCAAGGGTTTCTTCGCTCTGACATGCCTGCTCATATTCTCTTCCTATTTTTCTATTAGCTCATTTGTCTTTTACTTATTGATTTGTAGAAGTTCTTTATATATATAGGATGTGTTAATCTTATGTATATCATTACAGTCACCTCCAATATGCTAAGAGTTGAGAAAAAGTGCAGAGAGATACCCAGTATCACTTCCATTTGGCTTTGGGTCTATACTGCACACATTGTTGCCTAACAGGGTTTCGCCTAGAATTCAAGCGAACTTCACAGTGTCCTGAGTAGAGGCAGCAAGAGGGAATGGTCACTGGAGATGACCTGCTCGGGGGCTATTCCTTCTTACCTAATCCTTGAAGGGCAGGCAGCGCATAAGGAACCTTGGAGAGCCCAAGAGAGGAAGGAATGTCTGAACCAAACAACCTACAGCCTCCACCTCAACTCCTATGACAAATAAACTCCTAACAGTAGTCATGCCTGGGGTGGGTACAACCACAGGGCATTTTGACTTTCTATGTTATACGTTCCTATAATGTTCTTACATTTCCATCACCTTCTTTTATAAACAGAAAGAACACACATAATTTTTAAAGGCGGGAAGTGTGGGAGAGTCTAGAGGGAGAAGATGCCCCACCTAGGACAGCAGAGCCTGAAAGGCTCAGAGAAGGCTGAGTGGAAGCCACCGCTGCTTTGACTGCTGCCTTGCAATGGCCTCTGCCTGGGGCTGTGGCTGCCCTTGGGGACTGATGGCTTTGGGGGAGGCCAATGGTCAAATGTACTCCTAATGCCGACCCAAACGCCCACCAGCTGCCCTCCTGATACAGTGCTCTGAGAGTCTGGATGCTGCAGAGGCCCTTCGCACTTACCTGTGTGGAAGAATTTCCCTGAGTAGCCCAGGTTGAAGGTGAAGTTTGGGATGTGTGTGCGTAGTTCATGCTGCGTGTCAAACAGGGCCTGGGAGGCAGAGGGGGAGGAGGGGGGTGAGGGGACAGCTAGGAGCTCCCTGCTCCTCCCACTGAAGGCCCAAGAAGGGTCCTGCTCCTGCAGGACAGGCTACACGATTTGCAGGACCCTGTTCTCAAAAACTGGTAAGAATTTTCAGATGGCAACAAGACATTAAAGCATGCGTGGGGCCCCCCTGAGCCAGGTCTGTGTTGCCATCTCCACCAGGCCCCTGGCAAGAGAAGACCTGAACTCCATCCCGGCTCTGGAGAAAGCTTCATGACTTCTCTGGGCCTCGGTTTCCCCAACTATAAAATAGGGATCCCTTGTGGGGCTTTTGGCAAAATTAAATGAGATACTGCACAAAAACCAGCTGATGTATGGTAAGTAATGAAAAACGGTGCCCGCTGCTATATCTATGATCACTGCCATGTGAGCTTCAGTGCCCTCATCTATCATGTGTGGAGGATTTCTCCTCCCTGGTGGAATTCAAGGCTCATGCCCAAGGACCATGACTTCCCAAAGATGTACTGGGTGCTCAGCTGCAATGCTCCACTGAATGACACACCCAGTGTTTTACAAGTCGGTGAAGGGTTGATGACACCAGTGAAACAAACATTCAGTTGTACGCTGGATGTAGGACTCAAAAAAAAAAAAAAATTCCTCCTCCTGCATGATTCACCAGGCTCTTGAGAAACCTGTGAGAGCCTGATATCAGAACACGTTGCAACCTAAAAGTCCTGGCACTCCTGGGGGCAGTGCTGTCACCACTGGCATCTTCCCAAGGCTGAGCATGGCCTGCTGGACGTGCATGCTCCAGCTGTGTGACCTTGGGCAAGTTGCTTCACCTCTCTGAGCCTTGGTGCCCTCCTCTGTAGAATGGGACCTATAATACTACCCCCTCGAGGACTGCTATGAGGATCAGATGAGGTAACACACAAAAAGGGCTGAGCACAGATCCCGGCCCTCACCAAGCCCTGAATAAGTGGCTGCTGTTGGCATTCTTTAAATCATGCTGTACAGCCAGTACTGTACAAGTTAATGAGATGACATTCATGTCTCCAAAAGAAAGGCACAGTTGTAGCCTGTGCTTGGGATTAAAAAGAAAAAAGCTCTTCTGACTCACAAGGATGTTTAAGGCAAATGAGGCCCCAGCTGGAGAAACCCTCTGCAGTCTGCACTGAGCTGAGCATGTGGAGGAAGATGCCTTTATTAATATTCTTCTACAGAAAGGGCTCCTGGTTGCTACCATTCTTCTCATTTTAAAAACAGGGAAAATAAAAAACCCAGAAGGGCAACCCCAGAGCTTATGGGGGACATGGTGAGCCTGGGAGCCTTTCCCTGAGGGTTCAACCCTGGAGCAGAGTCGCCCCAGAACCCCACCTGGACAGGCAGACAAGGGCCTAGGTTACGGGGACAGTCACAAGAGAGAGCAAGATTGGGCCACTGGAAAAACCTAAGGAGAAAACAGAGCAATCTCTCCAAGGCATTCTGTGGCATCTCCTAAAGTCTTGGAGCTGGAAGGTTCAACAGGAATCATCTTTAAGATGATTTAAGCTTTAAGCTTTCTTTTAACAGGACAGTCTCTTCATCAAGTGAAATCTCATGAGGAAACACAAAAGTGCAAAACAGATCAAAGCAACATTGCCTGTTGGACAGAAGGGACAGCCAGGAGGGCTCAGAGCCTGGCTGTCTGCCCATCCTCACCTGCCCACACCCGTTACCTGCAGGCACTTGAAGGAACCCCTGGGGTTCCCCAACACCACCCGTTCTGCTGTCCTCTCTGGGGTGTAAGGAAGAGCCGAGATTCACTCTCTATATAGAAGGCTCTTCTGGGAGTTCAATATTCAACCCCATCAGGGTTTCCTTCCAGGCCCCAGGACAAGCCCCTAACAGTGGATTAGATGATTTCAGGTGGACAGGCATACAGCACCAACAACCCTGAATCACTTGGGGAGAAAATCTGTATTCCTTTTGCAAGTCTTGTTAAATCCCCATACTAACATCAAAAAGAAGTCTTGGTAGGTGCTAATCTAGTATGCTCAGCAGGCCAAGAATTTAATCCTCCTGTTTTGTTTTCATTGGATTTATTGTTATGGTTGCCCTCTATTTATAGCAACCAATACTGATTTTCCACTTACATCAGTGATGTTGTTTCCTTTGCAAATAACTTTAAGTAAAATAGTTGAGTTGATGAAAACTGTATTTTAAAGATTAACGATCTCAATTTGTAGGCCTCACTTTAATAGCGATAGCCTACACAAGTTTAAAATTTGGGAGTCTGCAACGTGCTTTTACACACAGTTTAGTTTGGTGACCACTTTTTGAATAAAAATATGCATTCCACTACCTATATATACCTCAAGGGAAATATGCCTTATGTACAGCATCAGCTTTAGTTCTTATTTTAAGAGTTTCATAGGAGCTCTGATATTGACATAAATGTTTCTGAGAGTTAAAAATTATATCTGGTCTAAAAGGTGGATAAACAACATTGCACAGCACCCATCTTTGGGTTTCAGTGACTCGGTCCCTTCTTCCATAGATACATTCTTGTACTGCACACTTCAGAAGCAAAATACCTGCATATTCAATACTTCAATATAATTTTAAATGACACTTCCAATAAGACAATTAATGCAAGCCAAGTAGTCAAGGGAGGATTATTAAGTAACTAACAGCACAATAGAGATGCAGATAGGGCACAAGTCATGACAGTACCCGGAGGGCTGAAATTCGGGAGGCTCTCCCTGATCCCGCCCGGCACCCTGGCCGTACCTTCACATCCTCCACCTTCATGCGCGTGCCCTCCTTGCCCACAAAGATGTCGTCGATGTCCACCAAGATGTAGCGGTCCAAAGGCAGCGAGAGGCGCTTGCCCGTGAGAAAGGCCACAGCGTCGACGAAGACAAGCTTGTGCAGCCAGAAGTTGAGGTTGTTGCCAAAGAGCACGCGCTGGATGCCGTCGTGGAGGCCCAGGTCCTGGACCACAGTGGCATGCAGCGCAGCGTGCAGGCCGGCGTCGGCACCCAGGTGCGGGATGGACTCGGACGAGCGCGTCTTGGCCAGCAGCACCGGCTCGTAGGTGGAGTGGTTCGACTGGAACACGGTCCAGTCCTCGCCGGGCAGCACACCCTTCTCCACCTCGCTGGGCCGTGTCACGTAGAGCAGAGGGGACTTGGGGTTGATGCTGCAGTCCTTCAGGCCCAGGTTTGAGTGCAAGAACAGGGGGAAGCCCTTGAGCTGCGCACTCAGCAGGCTGTTCTCATTGGCCTGCAGTGGGGAGGGGGAACAGAGTCATCAGATCTAGAATCCTTTAGACCACTGGGATCTCAGATGTGGACTGATAATAGCAACAGTGAATGCTAACATTCATAGAGGGCTCACCGTATTCGCAGCCCTGTGCTAACCTGTCACACAAACCCAGCTACGTCTCTTTATAATGAGACTAACATATACAGTGTGCTTATGGACAGCCAGGCCCCAGAGTCCTTGCACTTTGAGCGCAGAGATGCTACAACGATCCCACAGCGGAGGTGCTGCTGTCACCCCCATCTTACAGATGAAGAGACTGGGCACAGAGAGGCCAGGTAATGTGCCTCAGATCACGCAGCGGAGAAAGCTGAACAGTTAAGACCTGCCACCCGTCTGTCTGGCCTTGGACAAGTTATGTAACCTCTGTGTGCTTCAGTTTCCTTTGCTGCAAAACGTGGCTAAGAACAGTCAAGACCTAAGGGGTTGTGGATGCAGCATTAATGTTGCCAAGGTGCTTAAACCAGGGCCAGGGCAATTATCGATAGCCCCCTCAGTGCTCACATTGGCCTCAGGAGGCAGGTTTCCTGATTAGCCCACTCAACAGGTGAGGAAACTGAGGCTTCAAGGGCAGCACTGCCGTCAGCCACAGGGTGGTCAGGAGGAGTCACGATTCACAGCCGGATCTGTCCTTGCATCCCCAGCACCTAACCACAGTCTTTTCTGGCTGGAGTCTCCAAAGTGGCTTTTGCCACACAACCCTTTCTTCACAAGAAATCTGACTCCACTGTAGAAGACAATGCACACCTCCCCTCCCCCTCCAACTCCTTCCCAATTCCCATACATCCCTAGCATTCCCCGAGGCATTCGAAAACCACTGAGGCCTCACAGGAGTCCCAGCTCCCTGTGCCGGCCCAGTCACCGCCTGTAGTGTGAGCTCCTGTCCCTTCTCCTCCCAGGGACTGCTGCTGCCCACCTCCCTTGGGAGTGACAAACAGTGCTCACAGCATCCTCCTCTTTTCTTCCTGGGCTCATAGCCCTTCACGGCCTCCCCACGGGCCTCAGTGGCAAATCCCCCTCATCCTCTCAGCCACCTGCCTCTGGATACGGTATAATTTATCCTTGTCTTTATGCCAGCTCACTCATCTTCTCAGCCTGGCAAACTCCTGCTCATCCTTCAATACCCAAGGCACAGCCCCCTGCTCTGCACTGGCCTCCACATTTAATCCTCAGCTGCAACACTTCTGACTTTGGCTGCTGCAGTCTCTGCTCAGGGTCTCTCCCCCGAAGGCAGAGCGTACATCGTTTCCACCTTTGGATCCCCAGTACCTGAACAGGCTTGAACCCCAGTGGGAACAGATACATGTTTTATGAATAACTGGATTTCAAAAAATAATAATAAAATAGAAACAGACCACCGTTCAGTACCTGGCACATGAGAGGTGTCCAGTACAGGTTTCACTTGTTCATTTCATAACTGTTCACCGTGCCAGACACTGTGATACCGAGTAAAAAAAGAGACATGGCCCCTCTCCTCAGGGACCTTAAAATCAAGCAGGGAAGAGTGATACTTGAATAACCAAGGAATGAACATAAAGCTACAAGGTGGTTCTTGCTATGCAGAGGAGGTGCATAGTTCTAGAAGAGCAGATAACCAGGGCGCAGTCTGCTGGCTCAGGCAAGGCCTCCTAGACAAAGGGACTTTTGAGATAAGATATTAAGAACGAGTAAACGTCAACCAAGGTTCAAAGAACAGCAAGTGCAAAGGCCCTGGGGTAGGGGAGGACGCAGCATGTTCAAGAACAGCGAGAGGCTAGGGAGACCAGAGTCGAGTACTCAGGAAAGAGAGTGGAGGGGATGAGGTGGAAAGGCCGGCTGGAGACCTGCAGGACCCTGGAGGCCAGAGGAGGAGTCTGGATTTTGCTCTAAAGGCAGTGGGAAGCCATCAAAGGCCCCATTCAAAGGATGTTGAATAGAAGGAGGATAGGTTTCAATTTGCAATTTTATGCGATCCATCTGGCTGCTGTGGGGAGAATGAGTAGAATGGGGCAAAGCAAGAGTGGACAAGATGCACCAAAGGAGGTTGGGGAGAGAGGCAGGGGCTTGTGCAGGGCTGACACAGAGAGCTGGTCAGGTAGGCACTGGGCAAGGACTCCCAGCTGAGGACAGGAATGGGGGTGAAATTCTGGACAGGCCCTACCTGCTCAGCCTTGTGTCTCCATTTGGAGTTGCATTTGCCCAGAGGAGTCCCTTTTCCTAATTTCCTCCATGCAGAAGTACTTTTTTTCTAATTCACACAAAGGCTATGCAAGGCCCTGGCCCTGTAAATTGCAACAAGGAATCTAGATTTGATTCTCCAAACACAAGGAGTGCCTGCCAACTTCCCACCCTGTCCTAAGCCAGCCCTGGTGTAGACGCCCAATGCACAGCCCAATTTGTAAGGCCATCTCCCCCAACCCCAGGTACCCCATGACCCTAAGCCAGTGCTGGCAAAGGGCGGGAACTGCTTAGACTGCATAGGGTCAAAGGCGGCAGGCAGCCAGTGATGTTTCAGGCCCTGTCCATCACCTGCTGAGGCCTTAGAGGCCACACTGGACCACAGGCACTTAGGGGATCCCGTTTCAAAGCCCCGACCCAGAGCTGACTGCCAGCTGACCACCAGTTGCTGGCAGCCCAGCCAGCTGTCTAGCTGCAAGCCATAGAGGAAGGGAGAAAGCCAAGTTGCTGATCATCTGCCCTGATTAGCAATGAAAGGAACCAGCCAGAGAAGGGAGTGGGGCAGGAGCCTCAGCATCACAAGGACTAACCCCACTGCAAGGCTCAGCCCCCAGGAGTGGGATGCCTCCCATTCCTCAGCACTGAGGGTTCCCTCAGGGACACCATGTCCCCCAATAAGAGTCATCAGTCAGAGGAAGAAAGAGCCCCCAGCTGGGATGCAGGAGGCTGAAAGCTGAGGACAGACTTAGCCATTAAGGGATTAGATGGCCCTGGGAAACCCACTTCTCTCTCGAGGTCCCCCACCGGTCAGTTTGCTCTGACATGCTCGCTTGTGGTTGGATAAGAAAGCAACACAGGGGTTATCATTTGAACTTGGTTGTCAGATCTTGGCTCTGTGACTTCCTAGCTGGGTAACTCTGGACAAGTCACTAAACTTGGGAGCTTCAGTTCCTTACCTGAAAGTAACGTGCCTACTGCACAGGGTAGTTGTGAGAATTAAACAAGATGCTGGCTGAAAAGCAGTGAGCTCAGTGTCTGGCACACGGTTAGTGCTCAACTAAAAAGGTCAGGTAGACTTGCCAGGATGTGCTCAGCCCCAGGGTGCCTGGAGTTGCAAGGCTGAGGCGTGGCGGGACGGATGCTCTTCTCCATTCAATCACCAGCCATGACTGCTTTCTCCATGCCAGGCCCTTTGTCAGGAACTCAGGCTGCAACTGAGTAAGACCCACTCCCCACCCTCAAGGACCTCACAGGGCACACAGTCAGAGCCACAAGACAAAATGCTACCACTGGCTGCATTTGCTGAAGTGGAAGATGCCAGAGCACAGTAGCTACTTATTGAGTGGCTCCAGGAACGAGGCACTGTGCTTACTGTTCTCCATTCACCGTCTGGTTTTACCTTCATCATGGCCCAATGAGGCAGGTGCTGCACTGGGTCCATTATACAGGTAGGGTTGAGTGCCCTGCCCACGGTCACACTACTTATTAAGTAATAGCAAGCTCTGAACAGGGTCTGGACTTTCAAGTCTATGGTTTTACACTGCCCTAGGAATCCCGCCACCAGTGCGAACTGGAAAATAAAGAGTTGCCAGATGACTGAAGTCAACAAGACTGACACATAGCACAGATGCTGGCCTCGCAGGAAGAGCAGAAACATGCAGCTTAATCACCAGAGGGCGCTCATTGGAATAAAGTCCCAGGCCACTGCTGAAAACCAATGAGCGGTCTTGTCGTAGGCAAAAGCATAGAAGGGCACAAAGACCTGGAATTGCCACTGACCTGGCAGTGTGACTTTGAGCATGTCCCTACCCCTTCCCGGACCTCATGTTTACCTCCTGTAGATCAAAGAATTGGGACGAGATGGGATCCAAGTTCAGTTGTACCAATCATGCCCAATGACCCCAGCCCGCTGCCTGGTCCCCAGAGTGCATGGGAACTCTGTGTACTGGATGTGGCTTCTGATGCAACTTCTACTAACTAAACAGTGGCTGAGGCTCTGAACTCCTTGCACAGTGGTTAGGGCTACGGCCTCTGAAGCCGGACTGCCTGGGTTCAAATTCTGGGTCTACACGTACATGATGTATGACCTTACTTTGCTTCAGTTTCCTTTTCTCAAATCAGTATAATCCCCTCCTGCTTTGGAGAACAGCTGCTGAATGTTAAATGAATTAATTTGTGTAAAGCCTGTGGGATAGTGCAGGGCACTGAGCGAGCACTCGATAATGTCAGGCTTTCTGATGTGTTTCAGAACCTGGGCTCTGAAAGAAACGTGATGAAATTCATGGCAGGAAAGGGTAGAGTCCAGGGGAAAAGAAGAAATGAGACGATGGGGACAGTCTGCCTTTATGCCATTGTAAAGCCATAAACCAGGCCAGCGTTTCCCAAAGGTGCTCTGTGATCAAGCCAGTTGGGGAACACATCTCACCAAGTTGCTCTCCTGAAGGATTTCTAAGGGCCTTCCATTTCATGGCCACAAAACCTTTTTTAGTTGCAGAGCATCCTGCTACATTAGTGTGTGAAAGAACACACTAAGGGAAACCGTCAAGTAGACCAGCCTCCACAGGCGCATCCCTGAAGGCTTGGGGAGGAATGGACACCCATGACTGGACATCAGCCACTTCTGGCCCATCTCCTTCTACTCTTCTCCCAGTTCACACTGAGCAAAGTCTTGTGCACTTACTGTTCCTTTGGCCTGAAAGGTTCTTTGCACACAGAATTGCATGGCTTGTCCCCTCCCTTCCTTCCAGTCACTTTATCAAAGAGGACTTCCCTGGCCAGTCTATCAAAAATAGCATCACCCCCCCCATACACCCACTACCCTCCCTGCCCTTTTTCTTTATTCCTTTTTGCTCTTATCACCACCTGCCACATTGTGTGTTTATTTGTTCACTGTCACCCATCCCCAGCCCCACTGCACTGAAATGTCAGCTCCGTGAGCAGGGACTTTGTCCACTTTGATCTCTGCCATGTCCCAGTGCCCAGCACAGAACCTGAATTTACTGAGTGTTCTGTAAACATCAACTGAATGAAGGACAAATGTCCCCAAAGCACCCTTCAAGTCCCTCCTAGTGCTTGCTTTTGTCTTGCAGATCAGAGTTCTCTGACTCTGGATCCCTCAACTACCCACTCTTGCCCTGTCCCTCCAGAAGGACAGACTCTCCACAACACCCTTTCAGCAAGGACCTTCATCCCAGAGCTCACAGAGCTCCAGGCAGCTCCTCACCTCCCACTGGGATTTCCTTCTCTTCTTTCTCCCAAAGCAAAATGGCTCTGGCTCAGGAGGTACACAAACTCCATACCCCACCAGAGCCAAGAGGAAAGAGCACGGGATATGGAGCCCAAACTCGCTATGCCTGGGATCAAACCCCAGCTCCCCCACTTATAGGTTGCAGAGCCTCAGACCAGTAACTGAGCACTCTGGAGCCTTGGTTTGCATCTGCAAAGCAAGGACACGCTCTCCCCCTTAGGAGGATTTAGAGGCACAACAGAGCAGGCCTCTCCCACCTTGATCCCTGCTGGGGGTAAGACCCCATGCATGGCAGGCAACCCCCTAATAAAGGCTGGAACTTATAAAGCTCTTACTGGGCACCAGGCCCTGTGTTCCGAGCACTCTCCACACACACCCATTCAGACTTCATGCCCACCTTGTGCAAGAGGCGCACTCATCACACCCATTTCCAGGTGTGAAAACTCAGGCTGTCAGCCAGTGACTGTGCAGGTGGGATTCAAACCGGCCGCGGCTCTGACCTGTGCGGGACCCGCCCCCTGCGTACCTTGAAGAAGCCGATGATGCCCACGCCGTAGGCCACACAGTACTTGTCCAGCAGCTCCCGGTTCCAGGCATCCAGGTTGACGTACTTGAGGATGTTCTCGTAGATGATGAGGGCGAAGCGGCCACGGCCCTTGTCGGTGAGCGTGGGCATGTCGCCCTTGCCGGGCGCGATCTCCGTGCGGTACTTGAAGCGGCTGGACTCCAGGATGGCCACCACCTCCTGGCCCAGCTGTGAGTAGAGGCTCTCCACGAACACCAGCACCAGTGGGTCCGTGCGCGAAGGGGCGGCCGCCTGCACGGGTTTGAGCGGCAGCAGGCGGCTGGGCGCCATGGGCGGGGGGTCCCCACAGTCGGGCTCGGGGGCGTCGGCTGACGGCTCCAGGCCCCACTTCCAGCCATACAGGTAGTAGGCCGAGACGAAAACGCTGAACAGGCAGAAGACGAACAGCAGGAAAAAGACGGCCTGCGGGGACATGTGCCGACACAGCCTCCAGCGGCGCACCAGGGCGGGCATCCTGGCCCCGCGGCCTCGGTCGTCGGAGGCCTGGCCTGCCCTGGCCGCCTCAAGGTGCCACGCAGAAGAGACACGAGAGTCCACCGACCAACAAATTCACAGAGTCTTGGGAAGCGAGGCCCTCAGTGGGCAGCAGGCGTGGAGGATCTGGGCCTCCAGCCCTTCCTCCCAGCCAGGGCGCAGTCCGCAGGCCGGTCGCGCTCCTTCCTTCCCCTGCGCCCCTTTATGTCACCATGGCAAACCCCCGCGTAGTCCTGCGCAGAGTGGAAGTGCCCCAGGGCGTCAGGGCCTCCTGGGGGGGCTGGGCAGCCGGCCGGAGGGCACTGGGCTGGCCTGGGGCTGCCACATGCCGCTCGCTCGGTGGGGCCCAGGGGGCTAAGGCTGTGGGGAGAACAGGAGAGTGAGGGGGTGAAGGCTCAGGCTTTGAGGGTCAGCTGAGGACACACAGGCCCTGACCAGTCAATGACTGCTGCCCAACCTGAGGCTGCATGATTTGGGAGGTTCCTTAATGTCTCCGAGCCTCAGGCTCCCCATTTGTGAGACAGGGCTGACAATAGCACCCGCCTCACAAGGGGCTGGGGGATTAAGTCCAATCGTGTATAAATCAGTTAGAGCAGTGACTAGCATATGGTCTTTAGGAATGTTCATTGCTCTTTATTATCATCATTACCAGGGTGCAAGACTAGACCAAGCAAGAAGGACAGGGTGAGACAACAAACATTTGCAAGGCTCTGGAGCTGGAAATGGAATTATAAATCACCACTGAACACCACATCCCCACAGTCTTCCCCTCACCTGCCCACGGTGCTTCCCCAACCATTTATCTCACTGTACTGGCCCAGCAGCCCCATCTGCCGGATGAGAAGACTGAGGCTCAGGCAGAAGCAGCCAAGCCAGGATCCACACCAGGGCTTGAGGCATCAGCGCCCAGACTGAGCGGGAAGGCCCTAGCTGAGGCATCGCACCTCTCAAGCATCAGTGACCTCATTTGTAAAACAATCACCCCTGTGGTGTAGGGCTGGGGTAAATCTGTCTGAAGAGCTTGGCACACGAAATGCTCAAAAAATGGCAGCTGTCACTGTTTGGCCCTAATGCAACCAGGCATCCCTTGTCCTCAGAGCATGTGCTCACAGGGGCACACACCAGCCCAGGACACCAGGTGACCATATCCCCTGCCTCGATGATCACGGGGCCCTCTGCCCACCAAGGCAGCTTCTATCTTCAGCCTGACCCCTGGAAGAGTGAGGGAAGAACCAAGTGCCCACAGACACTGTATCAGGCCCTGTTGCCTCATTCCAAACAGCAATCCCAAAACCTCGGCCCTCCAGCCTCCTTTAAACAGGAGTTGAAGTGAGTGAGACTTCTGAGCAAGCCAAGGAGCCACTTTCTATCAGTCAGAGCTGCTACAAGCTAGAAGGTGAGCTCCCCAGGGGCAGGTGTGCGAACCTAGGCTGGGGCAGCCAGGCAGGGGATCTAGGCCTCAGGGACAGCCTTGAGGGTGGAGAGCTTTGCTGTTCCTCAAAGGTGTGCTCAACATAGGTACAGAATAACCGAGACCCAAAAAATGCACTTCGAGGAATTTATCCTCGAGGTAGTATTTGCAGAAGTATGTAAAGATTTCCCCACAAGAGTACAAATCCCAGCACTGTTTTTAATCACAAATGCCCAGCAACAGGGGATTGTCTTTAGAAACTATAATGTAAACGTATGATGGGATCCTAGGCAGCCATTTACAATTCTGTCAAAGAACATTTACTGACAGAAATATAATTACCATATGTATTGTTAAAGTGGGAAACATTGATAAAACAGTATGTGTAATCACATTTTCTTGTTAACATTTTTTTAATGCATAGGCCAGAAACCGGTGCTAAATACCAAAAAAATTGCTAACACTGATTATCTCTGGGTGATTTTTATTTTCCTCTTTTTGTTTATCCATGTTTCCTAAATTTTTGACAATATTCACCATTATTTTGTAAAAGTAAGAAAACAAACGTTTTCTAAAGACATGCTCAAAGGCAGGAGGCAGGAATACTGTGCACTGAGGAGGCCCGGCCTGGACGCCGAGGCACCCTGGGTTCTGGTCCCAGCCCTGTGGTGACACACTGCGTGGCCTGAGCACACCCTGCCCCTCTCTGTGCTTCCTGCCTGTTAAAAGAGGCCTTGGGCCAGATGCTCTCTGGGGGCTCTTCCCCTTCTGGAGGTCTGCAATTCAGATCCGACTATGTGCCAGCACCACGGTGAGCCAGGGGCAGCCAAGGAAATGAACACCTACAGGGCAGTGACAACGCAGAGGGGAAAAGTGAGGGCACTCAACCCTTCTAGTGGTGGGGCATGGCGGGTTGGGGAAGGCTTCCTGGAAGAGGTGCTCCCTGACTCACCAGAAGAACAGGTAAGGGATGGCCTGGCACAGGAAGACCGACCAGCAGGGGCCATAGCCTGATAACAGGGGAGCCCACAGGGCTTCCTACAATTCTAGCTGAGCAGGGCAAGAAGGGGGCAGGTTCCCTGGATGCAGCCAGGAAGGCTGGGGTGACAGGTCCTGTGTTATGCCCAGGGTGAGCCAGTGTCCCATTTACCACTGATAAGAGTAGCCCTTTGCCCTGTGGTCACCCCCAAGCCCCACCCCTTGGCCTGGAGGGGAGGCAAGGAAGCCCTGAGGGTGCCCTGCCCACCGCTCACACCACCCAACCCTATGGAAGAGGAAGAGAGCAGCACAGGAGAGGAGCCCCAGCCTCCTGCCCTGTAGGCCTGACCCCATCTATTGCAATAACAGCCTTTCACCCTGTTAATGATGCAACCAGCAGGGAGTCTCAGGCATCTGGGGGTCACGGATCCCTGTGAGAATCTGACAACATTTGTCCCCAAGAAAATATGCACATATGTTGGAAAATGTTTTAACAATTTCGAGGCGTTCTGTCCCCACCCTCCCTCCCCAAGCTCATCCATAGACCTAAAGCCCTAGATTAATTCCACAGGGTGGTTAAACCTGCAGAGGAGCCAGATGGCTTCGGTTCAAACCCAGGCTCCACCACTCAGTAGCTCTATGTGCAGCCTTGAAAAAGTTTAACTTCTCTGGGCCACAGTTCCCTAATCCATAAAAGAGGAAAATTTTGTAGACTTCTCAAGGTTGTGAAAATTAAAATGAGCCCATATGTACACTCAGAATGACAGCTGCTATTATCAGGCACCACTGGTGCTTACTGAACACGTACGATATGCATCACAACTTAGCTTCCAAACCACTTCCGAGCTCATCTTTGCGCTCCACTCCCAGCAGCCCTAAGAGGCAGGCAGGGGAGTATGCGCCCATTTTACAGCTGAGAGGGAGACGACAACGTCTGCTCTTGGTTCAGGGCCTCAGACCCGTAACTCCAGGTCTGGTGGGCGCCAATACGGACAGAGGGACAGTCGTGCAGTCCTCCCCTCACCACATGCCTGGAAAGGATCCGCATGTTCTGAGGCCGGGGCCCTTCCAGGGAGCGGGATGGAGAGGGGCTTGGGTGGTGTGAGACCAGGAGGCTGGTGAAACTGTGGCAAAACCCAGCCAGGGAAGGAGGAGGGAAAGGGAGGGGGGCAAAAGAAGAGGCCAAATCCTCCTGGGCCCAAAGTGGGCTAGTGGCTGTTTTGTAAACAAAGCGCTGACCACCCAGCTTGCCCGCCAGGGGACCTCCAGCAATGCCCCAGGGCAACCTCCTCAAAGGCCTGCAGTCAGCGTTCAAGGGCCTGCTCACCCGCCTGAATTCCTGTGGTCAAGGGGCGGAGGACTGGGGGCTTCTAATCCCCCTGGAGCCAGCAAGGCCTCAAGGCCAGCTGGGGACTGCAGCCTCATCTCCCCCGCCACCCTGGCTCCCCCAACCCCGGGCCCTCCAGGGCCTTGGCAATGCATCCGTTCCCCTAAACTCCAGCCCCGCCCAATCGTGGTCATGCCTCTAGGTTTTGCTAATGAAGTTCCCATCGCCTGGAATGCCCATCACCCCACCCTTGGGACACTTACTTATCCTTCAAGACCCCAGTTCCAATGTCACCACCTCACTGAATTCATCTCCAACCACCGCCCCCTTTCCTGTCCCTGCCTCCCAGCCCTCAGGTTCCCACCCCATCCCCACCCCATAGTGGGGAAACTGAAAACTGGGACCCTCTGGCCAAAACAGAATGCAGATGTGTGTTCTTTGACTCGCACAGTTTTTATTTATTTATTTTTTTTAATTTGGGATTTATCAACATTTTAAAATCAGGAGATTTCATATAAAAGCAGAACTTACAGCTTCTCTTTCAAAGGGGAACGTGCTGGTGACTGTGGCCACCAAACTCCCCAGCCACACTAGCAGAGGCACTTGCAGCTGCCGTCTTGTATTCCTGAGAGAACGAA
>PVKY010001574.1:0-30973 GCA_004027775.1 Bradypus variegatus | reverse complement strand
CAGGTTTTACTTACAGATTTTATGCTGTGGTCTCGGGCATTCCTCCCAATTCAGGTTGGTGTGTGATGAATGGATGGTCTCGCTTGTCCCCCCGCAGTTATTCTGGATTATTTGCTAGTTGTTTCTGTTTTTTTTTTAGTTGTTCCAGGGGGACTGCTCAGCTTCCATTCCTCTCTAGGTTGCCATCATCTCGACTGTCCACAATTGCTTTTTGAACACATTCACCACCCCAGAAAGAACCCTGGACCCATCAGTGTCACTCTCTGTTCTCACAGCGGGCACCGGCCCATGGCCAGCATCAAGGATAGCCCAAAAGGGATGCTTTGAAGAGAATCACTTTCAACTGGACATAAAGGTTCTGGATAATGTGTTAAAATAAAACCAAACCAAGCTTCGCCCTCCAGACACCCTTGCACCCCTCACCTCTCACATGTAGGGGCACAAACACATATGCATACAAACACACACGTGTGTGTGCACACACACGCAAGCAGAGCAATGGGCCCTTGGAGCCGGCCGCAGGGCAGGTCACCAGCACTGCCGGAACCTGGCGTCACTCTCCCAGGGCAACGGAACAGAGGGCACCACAGGGCCTCGGGCCAAGGCCGGCTGTTTGGATTCACTGTCCTGACCCCTCCATCCCTTTGTTCCGGGCGGGGCTCAGAGATGGAGATGGAGCTGTGCACCCATAGAAAGGCCACGTCAAGCCCCCTCCACGCAGCCATTGTTGGATCTGGCGGGAGGAGGACAGTCCCCAGATTTCTGAATGCTTCCCTGTGATGCACTAATGGATTTACGTTAGCAGCGTCCTTCCTGGCATCACTCTATCTCGAGCCCAGGCTGGAAAATTCTGCATTCTTATGGAAAAGCAGCAGTCAGGCCCAAGGACCTTCACAAAGGCATTTTCCCCACAAAAGGACCATTATAAGCATCCCTGAGTCAGAACCGTGGCTGCCGGGGCCTGGGCTCTGTCTGGTACAAGTGGCTACAGGCGTGTCCTTAAGGTTAGTGACATCTTCAGCCAGACCTCGCCTCCAGGAAGTCCATCTGGATTGCTCAGGAACAAAGGAGCCAGTTTGGAAAGAGACTGGGATGAAAGAGTGGTTCTGAAATGGCAATCCGTCCACGGAGAGAGCTCAGGGAGTAAGACCCTGCTGTTTCTAATGCAGGACTGGAAATGGGAACTCAAAGGCTGCTCCAGGGCTCTTTCCCAGGAGTGGCCCATCCGCAGGCCACTGGGACCCCACGGGAGCTGCCTGCGGGCTTCACCCCGTCCTGGCGATGGCAGTGAGCTCAGAGACCCCACTGGCGGGCGGCCCACGCGGGGACAAGCAGGCCCGGCGTGGAAGAGGCCAAGAGGGGAGGCGGCAGGGCTCGGCTGTCCCGGAGACTCCGGGGCTCCAGGGCTCTGTCACCGGGTTCTAGGCCACCTGCTGTGAGACTATTTGTTTTCTACCACACAGCTTGACTTTAGATCTGGGTTTAAAATACAGGAGGGACCAAGGGGACATCTAGACCCCTCACCCCACTGCTGAGAGGCCCAAGGACAGAGCTCCCACACTTCTTCCCCACCCGGACTCTGTTTGGGACCGTGAGGGGCTGGAAACCGGTTCCGGGGAGGGTTCAGGCCCCGTCTGGCCTCCCCTCCAACCCACCCCGCCCCTGGAGCTCTGTCCCCAGCATCCAGACAAAGGCTGGGCTGCGGCACTAATGCGCACATTAGTGGATAAAAGCCCTCTCAAGGGTCTTCTCCCAGGCCCCTTTGGCTGTAATAAAGCAAATTAAAACCCCATTCAAGGGTCAATTGAAATTGCTTTCATTCCAATTCTCTGCACAAATTGATTCCTCTTTGCCCTTGGGGTCAAACCCAAGGCTAGTGAATTGGCCCAGCTGCCGGAGCTGAATGGGGGCTGCAGACTGAACAGGGCCCAGGTGGCAGCTGGGAGCGCGTGGGTTGTAGGGGATGAGGGGAGCGGTCCCACACATTCCCTGGGGCCCCCTGGAACCCCTCCGCCCTGCCTGCAGCCCAGGCTGCTGCAGCCCCAGCTTCAACCAGGTCCCCTCTGGAGCCGCAGGCATGGCCCAGCTTCAGGGCCCTTTTCTGGGGACCCGCTCCACACCTGCTCCTTCCCCCCAGAGGAATTCTTAATTGCTGTTTCCACTGACAAGGAGCATAACAGTGGCTGGAATTTCCCTCACCTGCTCACGAGTCTTGGATGAATCCTCTCGGGCACTGTGAGGCAGGACTTTCAATCCTCCCAGAGAAGTCCAGAGAGGTTAAGTAACTTGCCCATGGTTGCAGAGCTCATGGCTTTCGCCTCCAAACCTGTTCTCCCCTGTCTTCACCTTACCCATGAATGGCCAGCCTGCCATCCAGATGCTCAAACCCGAATCCTGAACCATCCTATTTTCCTCACTTGGCGTCCCTCCCTGTCTATACTCCAAGTCCTGTTAATTCTGACTCAAAAACAGAGGCTGTCAGCTGCTCACCCTCACTTCAGTTCTCTCTTTTAAAAGACTGGCTCCCCTAACTGTGTTTTAAAACTTCAACTTCCATATGAGACCAAGGGAAGAGAGGTCTATTTGGTACAGCATCTATGTTTTCTAAACAGTACAACTCTACATTCGGTTTGTTCAAACACCACAATTACATGGAATTTTGAATAGGAAGTGAGATAAGGTAGGTTAGTATAGGCTAGAGTGAGATAGTGACACATTCCAAAGTAATTTGGGCAGATAATAAAAAACATATTTACAGCCTCCCCCCCTCCCCAGCCAGCCCTGAGGAGCTGGGGGAAGGTGCAGAAGTGTTGGACTTCCTCACCTGGATTGGTGTTGATGTTGTCACAAACATTGGGACTGGCGGTTTGATGTGCTGAGCCCTTGATCATGGGACTTGCCCTTATGAGGCTCGTTGCTGCAGAGGAGAGGCTAAACTTGCATATAATTGTGCCTAAGAGTCTCCCCTTGAGTACCTCTTTGTTGCTCACATCTGGTCCTCTCTCTCTCTAACTGAGCCACCTCGACAGGTGAACTCACTGCCCTCCCCCCTACGTGGGACCTGACTCCCAGGGGTGTAAATCTCCTTGGCAATGCAGGATATGACTCCCGGGGATGAATCTGGACCCGGCATCATGGCACTGAGAGTATCTTCTTGACTAAAAGGGGGATGCAAAATGAGATGAAATAGATTCAGTGGCTGAGAGATCTCAAATGGAGTTGAGAGGTCACTCTGGTGGACATTCTTATGCACTATATAGATAACACCTCTTAGGTTTTAATGTACTGCAGTGGCTAGAAGTAAATACCTGAAACTACCAAACTCCAACCCAGCAGTCTGGACTCCTGAAGACGATTATATAATAATGTAGATTACAAGGGGTGATAGTGTGATTGTGAAAACCTTGTAGATCATACCCCCTTTATCTAGTGTATGGATGGATGAGTAAAAAAATGGGGATAAAAACTAAATGACAAATAGGGTGGGATGGGGGGGATGGTTTGGGTGTTCTTTTTTCACTGTAATTTTTTATTCTTATTCTGATTCTTTCTGATGTAAGGAAAATGTTCAGAAATAGATTGTAGTGATGAACGCATAACTATATGATCATACTGTGAACAGTTGATTGTATACCATGGATGACTGTATGGTATGTGAATATATTTCAATAAAACTGAATTAAAAAAAAAAAAAGCCTGGCTCCTGCCACTCCCTTGCTTAAAACTAGCACTGGTTTCCCTCTGGGCTTGATGTAAAATCTAAGTTGTCCCCAAACATGGCCCCTCCTGCCCTCCATTCACCCACTGCAGTGCTTCCTGGCCCAGGGCATGCTCAGAGAAGCTCTCCTCCCCTCTGCTGTCCCCTGCTCCTGTTTCCTTCTTGTATCCACCACAGTTTGTAATTATTTGTTGGCTGCTTTGTTATCTGTCTACCTGATGAAGCTGAAGGTCCTTTAGAGCAGACACCAGGTCTGTCCTGGCATATGTAGGAGGAGTCAATAAACATTTGCTGAATGAATGAGTGAATGAGTGAATGAATAAATTAATGGCGGAGCCAACCCGGGCACTCCAGGCAGCGCTTTTCCTATCATGTCGGGCTGCCTCCCGATAAACCCCGTGTGCCCTGCTGGGTGCCTGCCCTGGGCTGAGAGCACGATTCAACAGTGGCTACTTCAAAGTCCACGTGTCTTCGCTCTCCCCACCCCAAAACCAGTCCCCTTTCCAGGCCCCCCAGTTCTGCCCCCCACCCTCACTTAAACCCCACCAGGCTTCCCTCTCCCTCTCCCCAGAATCCAGGGCCCCCCCCCGAAGGCCTGGCTATTGCCATTTTCTGAACCTTGCTACCCAGAACCCCTTGACCTGCCCCTTACCAATGTCTGCCTGTCTATCTCTCCCTCTCCCCCTCCCTCTCTCTCCCCCATTCCCCGTTCCCCTCCGTTCCCTCCTCCACTCCCGGGGCAGTGTCCCCAGCCACCCCACCGCCCCTTCTCCCTCCTGTCCGGGGCTGGTCTGCCCGAGGCTGAGCTGCATCTGACACCAGCTCATCCCCCAGAGGCCCCTCTCCTTGGCATCGCTGGTGCTCTGGGCAGGTGGTCCCCCTCTTTGTCTGTCGACAGGACACTCATACCTCTGAAAGGGGACGTGCAGGGGCTTAGGCTGGAGCCACCCCAAAGCCGCTGGGCCCCAGGGGCTCCACCCATGCAGGAGCCCTTCTCCCCCCACAACCCCCGCCACTCCCACTACACACACCCATAGAGGGGAAGCTGCTGGGGCTATTTCAGCATAATTTAAGGAGGGGGGACCAGCCTCTATTTGAGGTTTATAGGGGCTACAGAGGAAGTTTGGGGAGTGTTTTAGGGAATCATGGGCTGCAAACTGAGAGGAGCCCTATCCCTCCTGCCCCCTCCACCCCCTGCAGGCATTTCCCAGCACCCTGCTGGGGACCCTTCCTCCATGGAAGGGGAGCTGTGCCGCTGAGCAGGTGGGGGCCCCTCTGTCCCAGAACATAGCAGGAGGCTGGGGAGCCTTGAGAAGGGCCAGGTGATCTGACTCGGGGCAGATGATTCCTTCCTGTTCACCTCCATCCCTGTCCACAAGACTTGAGCAGGTGCTTGCTTCCAGCACATTCTTCCAAATGCAGATGGATGGCAGCCTCACCCCTGCCCCCTCAATCGTCTCTTCTCCAGGGCCTGGGGGCTGAGGGCCTGGCCGCCCTCCTGGGGCACCCCAACCCCCGTGGCTCTCAGCCACCCCTCTCCTGCCTGCTGTCCCCCTCCGCTGCCTCCTCTGCCCAGGCCAGCTCTGCACCTGCCCTGGACACGCACTCACACCCTGGTGACACTGTTTTTCCAATTAAACCCTCAAAGGCGAAAAGCTGGGATGACGAGAGCAGCCACCTGGAGGGGGGCCCCTTGGCACATCCACAGCCAGGTGTGGGCACATCACCCTGGCCCAGAAATCCTCACACTCAAGGTTTCCAAAATGAACTAATCGGCTGTCCTGTCCCAAAGCTCTCGGAGTTTGCCCCTCTACTCCTCATTCCCTCGACTCTGGGCTCCCTAAGGATAAGAAGTCTGGCTACCCTGGAGCTACACGCTACCCTAAAGCCACCATGCTGAAGAGATTACCCGGCAAGGTCACCTGAAGAGCAGAGAGGTGTCCGAGGAGCCCCCGCGGTTTGGGTTCCTGCTCCAGGTGCCAGGCATGTGAGCGAGGGGGCTTCCCACCCGTCCTGCCCACCTTCGATCTGCCCCAGCCCCCGCCACAGGGGCAGGGACCTGCCGGCCCATTGTGTCCCCTCCAGTCTGCAGGCTCACGAACAACACGGATGTCGTTGTTTTAGGCCACTGACTTAGGGAGGTTTGAGACATGCACTAGATGATCAGAACGACTATTATTGACCCCCTGATGTCTTCTAGTCTGTATCTCTATCGACATTCACATCTTTACCTGTATTTATATCAATACCTATATTTCCTTTTGCTTAGCAATATATAATTATCATTTTTCTCTGTCTAGAAATAAGTATCTACATTATTATTTTGAATGGCTGCAAAGCATTCCATTTTATGCCTCCACTATAACTTTTATAATTAAAGAAAGTATTTTGAACTGAACAAGAAAACAAACAAGCCACAAGAATTATCATCAACATGTTGGTATATTTTATTGGAGATTTTTAAGAAACAATGTTGTTGCAAGTTATTGAAAACTCTTCAGGAACTTCTGCTTCTGGTGATGACAGGTGACCCTGGAAGATCCATCCTCCCACTGTAAACAACAGACCTAAAGCACTGAAGCCAAAGTCGGAGAGCTACAGGCATCCAGGGGCCGAGATCTCACAGAAGAGCATCAGGGTGAAGGTGAACTTCCTCACTACATTTCCCCTTAAGCTATTTACTAATTCATAAGGGACAGAGGCTGTGAGGTGGAGAAATGAAACACAAAGGGACTGTGAAGAGATTTAAAATCCAAGAGCTATCAGCAGTCTCAAGGTGCTGGAGAGATAACAGTCAGAGTTAAGGTTCTGCCAAGATGGAGCAGCCCTAGTTGACACTAGGATTTCACCCTAGGAGGAAGGGAAGCTGCCCATCTTGAATTAGCTGTCTAATTGGATTAGAGTGATCTGCTCCTACTCTACCAATCTGCCAGAGGCTAAAGAAAATCCTTTTTTGGAAAAAGATATCACCCAGAGCCTCTCTCTCTTTGTTTTTTGTTTTTGTTTGTTTTTGTTTTTTTTTTACATAGTGCTGCAGATTTACAGTCACAAAATTATCAGGAATGTCAAGAGATAGAACCAACAGGGAAAAAAAGCAACAAAACAGAAACTAGAAACAGACCCATTCATATACTGGAATTATCAGACACATTAATTTCATGGTAAGCATGTAGATAAATCTAAATGGATATTTTTGAATAAAACAACAACAGTAATAGCATGTGGGGTCTAAAATATAGATAGAATTAAAATACATGAAAAAATTAACAAAAAAGGCAGAAAAGAATAAGTGGTTTTAAGATGTGTTGAGGTATTTGCATTTATATTAGACTTTACAAAGTAAAGAATGCATGTTGTAAACTCTAAAGTAACCAAGAAAAGAATAGTGAAACAATGCATAACTAATAAACTAATAGAGAAGAATAATGAAATAATTAAAAAATACTTGATCATTCCAAAAGAAGTAAAAAAAAGGAGAGGAAAAGAAAACAGATTAGGTGGGATACATAGCAAGTAAATAATAAGATGGTACATTTAAACTCAAATATGTAAGCAATTACATTAAATGTAAATGGCTGTGCCAGTTTGTATATATTCTGTCCCCCGGAGAAAGCCATATTTTTTAAAGCAATCTTGTGGGGGCAGATTGATTAATTTGTGACCTCTTGATTGAATGTTTCCATGGAGATTTGACCCCGCCCATTCAGGGTAGGTCTTGATTGGTTTACTGGAGTCCTTTTAAAAAGACTGACACAGGCCCAGATGTTTGCTGATGCTTTGAGATGCTGGCCCAGATTTTGCTCCAGAGAAGCTAAGAGAGGCCAAAATGTCCCAAGAACAGCTGAGAGAGACTTTTGGAGAGATGCTTGGGAGCTGACTGAGATGCTCAGAGACGCCTGAAGGTGCAGAGAGAAGGACATTTGGAGATGCTAAGCTAAGGATGCACAGGAGCTGGGAGAGTTGCTGGAACACAACCTGGGATCAGCAGGCGCCAGCCACATGCCTTCCCGGCTGACAGAGGTTTTCCAGATGCCATCGGCCTTCTTTTGGTGAAGGCATCCTCTTGTTGATGTCTTAATTTGGACACTTTCATGGCCTCAGAACTGTAAATTTGTAGCCAAATAAACTCCCTTTATAAAAGCCAATCCATTTCTGGTATTTTGCATAATGGCAGCTTTAGCAAACCATAACAATGGCTTTGGTCCATACCCCAGTTAAATGACAACTAATGTTAAACTGGATAAAAGCAAAACAAAGCATATGCTACTTATAAGAAATGTAAGAAACATATAGGGACACATAAAGGATGAAAATAAAAGGAAGGGAAAAAAAGATGCCATGCAAACACACACACATACACACATGGAAAAAAAAAGAAAGAATCTGGTATAGCTATACTTATTTTAAATAGACTTTAAGGCAAGAACAATTGCCAGCAATACAGAGGGATATTTTATAATGGTAAAAGGTCAATTCTAAATAATAATCCTAAATTATAGGCACTTAAAAACTGACAATTTTAAATGGACAGGATCAAAGGGAGAAATAGATTTGTGGACTTACAAATATACTTCTCTCAGTAACTCATAGAATAAGATGGCAAATAATCAGAAAGGATATGGCTATAGAAAGGATATAGAATATTTGAACAAGCATAGAATATATATTCTTTTCAAGAGCACATGAAACATTAACCAAAATGGACCATATGTCCACTCATTAAGCAAGCCTCAAAAAATTTCAAAGGACTGAAAGCAAACAGAATATGTTTTCCAACCACAGGGAAATTGAGCTAAATATCAGTTTCAAAATAAAACAAGAAAATCTCAAATGTTTGGAAGTTAAACAGCGCATTCCTCAATAACCCACAGGTCAAAAAAGACATCTCAGTGAAAATAAGAAGATATTTTGAATGAAATGATAATGAAAATATGACATCAAAACTGTAGGATGCAACTAAAGCCACACTTAGGAAGAAATCTATAGTCATAAATACTGTATTTATATAAAAACATAAAGGGTGAATATTAATTAGCTAAGTAAAAGCATTTATTTAATATTCAATTCAAGAAGATAGAAAAAGAACAACTAGTTAAACCCATAGAGAGTAGAAGGCAAGAAGTAATGAAGAATAGAAATCTCATAAATAGAAAACAAGTGTACATACAACAGGGAAACTCAACAAAACAAAAACTGATTATTTGAAAAGGCTAATGAAATTGATAAACTCCTGGGAAAACTAAGCAAGAAAAAAATCATAAGAGGACACAAATGACCAATATCGGAGATGAAAGGGGAAATGTAACTACAGATAGCTGCTAGGAAGATAATAAGAATCCAATAAACTTAAAAATGTAGATGAAATGGACAAATTCCTAGAAATGCACATCTTGCTAAAGTTGACACAAGAAGAAATAGAAAATTGGAATAGTGCCATATCTATTAAGTAATTAAAATTGGAATTTAAAAACTTTCAACAAGCAAACAAGCAAAAAACTTAACAGACCCAGATGGTATCACTGGTGAATTATTCCAAATATTTAAGAAAGAGATAACACCATATTACACAATTTCTTCTACCAAGTTAAAAAAATGGGGGAGAGTGGCACTTTCCAACTTGTTTTATGCTTCAGCCAGCATAATTTGATACCAAAATCAGACAAGAATTCTACAAGAAAGGAAAATTATAGGCCAATCTCTCTCATGAATGTAGATGCAAAAATCTTAAAATATTAGCAAATTGAATCCAGGGTTATGTAAGAATAACATATAGCATTCAAGTTGGGTTTATGCCAAGAATGCATAGTAGGTTTAACACTGAAAAACATTATAATTCCTTACATTAATAGAATAAAGGGGAAAAATTATCTTATCATCTCAGACAATCAAAGGCATATATTCCAGGCTTTCCAAGAGGAGCCAGTGATCCAAGGAAGCAAGAGAAGTGGTGAATCCTTTGCAGCAGCTGAATTAGGACCAGCAATGTCCCATCCTATGTTCCATGCCTGTGGTATTGACAATGCCTCTTGTAGCTTCTTGATCCTAGTAGCGACTGTGACTCAGTTTTCTTTCTCGTCATAACCGATTGGTAGCCTGATTTTGATCCTGGTTCCAACTACTCTTTGTTCCTGCCCATTTTTGCATCGTGGTTTGCCAGCCTGCCCAGTGAGTCTACATGGAGTTCAATGACCTTTCTGTTCACATTGGCCAAAGTGGGTTTTTGCTGCATTAATTACCTAACAACCCAGGTAACAGAGGAGGGCTCTGAAGCTGGATCAATCTGAAATTTTCCTGGTCTGACTTTTCTGCTACTGCAGACTGTCTCTTCAAGTTATAATGATAATACAAAGAAACAAGACAAAATCACCACCTGATTGAAAGGGCTCACAGCCTGGCAGTTGGAGTGGCGGGGAAAAGGAAGATGGAAGATAGAAGTGGGATCCGTTCCTGCAATGCAAGCTACATGTACAAACAGATTGGAACGGGGTTCTGTGAGAGAAGAGAGGCCACATCTCATGTTCCTGGAAGGACAAGTGGCCAAGGGGGGCTTCAGAGAACATGTGATGACTGAGCTAAATCTTAGTGCAAGGATCCAATTTCCCTGGTGGCTGAAGGGGAATAACATGGACAAAGAGGTGGGGGTTGAGAAAGCAGGTTTCACTGGAGTGTGATGGTTGTGTATGACTGATGTCCCTTGTATGACTGATGTCCCCCTGGGATTGGAAGATGGAGAGGTGGGAGATGAAGCCAGAAAGAGGTCAAGGCCAGGTGAGAAAGCACCTTATTTGTGTTCAGGAGCTTGGATTTTGCTTGTGTCCCAAAAGGAAAGGATTACTGAATATCAACCCAATGTCACTGACCAGAAAAGCAGAATCCTCAAGAGAGTCTTGGAGGCTAAAAGAACATCTGATTGGGAGTAAAGAAAGTTCCCACAGGTGGAGGACTAGACAAATGCCTTGACTTGAAGTTCAGCTTTGTTCCAACACCACTCTGCCCACACAAAACTCCTCACAATTGGGTTTTGCGTCTTTATTCCTGGTTAAGGTAGAGCCTTTCCCTCCCCTGGTCTGAGGCTGTCCTCGACTCCCTGGCCTGGCCTTGGAGACTAGAGTCCAAGCCAGAATCCAACAGCCAGGCCAGATGTAAAAGATTGTCTGAAAGTTCCTAGTCTGCTCTTCCAGCTTTATCACCACAGGGGTGGATCAAAGAAACAACTGCTTTTCACAAAGCACCCCCTGATCCCCACATTAATGGTTTAAGGAAAAGGGGACCTTTTCCTTGGGGTTTGGGGCACTGGAAAGGAGCAGGCCTTGTGGGGAGCAGTGCAAGGCACCTTCATACCTCCAAGAAGGCAGTCTGTCCTGGACTGCAGGTAAATGACTTCCTGACTTTCTTTGTCCCATCTCCCAAGCCACAAAGGGATTGTGATTCCCGGGGACAGTGCACATCATGGTTTCCAGACGTTGGGGAAATCTGAGGCATCACAGACGCACTCCCTTTGTGGTGATATTTATCTCCAAGTGAGAACGAGGCAGATGCCAGCCTGAGCACGCACGCAGGTAACTTCACCCTCGCCTGCACGACCTCCACGGGTGCCCCAGGCCTGCCTCACACCTCTGTGCTAAGTCACCGGCTCGTCCTGGCTGGTCACCCAACACCATCCCTAATTAAGTTCTATCCTGATGACTGACAGGTGCAACCTTCAGCAGGACAGTGTTAATTCCAGCCTCCGAGGACAGACGCAGCTCCCTTTCCAGGCACCACCGCCCTTTCCGCCCAGCCGCTGCCTGAAGCAGCCCCCGCTCCACGGCCCCCCTTCCCATAGACCGGGGAGTGGGCATGTCCAGCGCCCACCTGGTATATAAGGACCGAGGACAGCGACGGGGATCAGGCGGCAGCGAAGGCGGAGAAGTGCGGGAAAGAGGCCGCCGAGCATCCTCGCCCCCAGCGCAGCGGGCATCGCTCCGAGAGCAGCCACCCCGCGACAGGTAAGGGCGCAGCGGCGCAGGAGCCAAGCTTTCCCCCCGGGGTCCGGGAGGCTCCTGCCCGGCCCCGCACAGGGGCCTGGGGGCGCCTTTGGCTCCCCGCGGTCCTGAGTTCTTTGAAAACTTTCTGTCCTGATGGTGAAGTGAGAGGCTGCTCTGAGCAGAAGCGCAGCGCTTCCCGACGACCGGGAACAGCGGCGACGCTGGAAGCGGAGCTTTCCAGGGAGCTGGCGCCCCGTCTGTCCCTCACCCCCGGGGGCTCGCCGCAGTCGGGGTAGGGTCCTGGGACTCGGGTGGAGAAATGGGGGCAATGGGGCTGCTAGGACCCCCTGAGGCTCCTACCAAGTTCTGGGGACGTCTTGGAAGAATCCAGTCTTTTGGATCCTTTTCCTCCCGATTTTCTGGATAGGTGTCTCTTCTTAAAAGTAAAATACCATATACTCCGGGGCAAATTAATGTTGGAATTGATGGCAGGAGAGAAAAGACTAAAAGTCATGGGAAACTCCCTGCATTCCGGGCTTTTCTGGATTCAGACTACTGCATCCTCATTTTCCTGCCCACCTTAGAGCACCCGACGTGGTTGAGCTATGACAATTTCTGTGTCAATGACACGACAGGACGTAGGGATTCTCGTCTTCAAGACCCTGCTGGGCTTGAAGACAGGTGGCCGCGGCTGGGCCTGACCAAGGTCCTGAAAAGCCCCGTCTAGTTTCAGGTGCCCTTAACGGGATGGAGGAAATGGATGTCTCTCTTGGATACCCTGGGTGGGAGACGGGCAGCCGTCTGAGATTACTTGGGCTCAGGCAAGGGGGGCGGTTTCCAGGGAAGGAGGGAGGGTCCTCAGAGCATTTGGCTGGGAAGAGCAAGGAAAGTTAAACTGTGACTTTGTTTTGTAGATTGTTAAGGTATGTACAACTTACAGGTAGCTTAATGATTTAATATTCCTTTGACATTTTTGTTATAGGAATTATGAATGTGAGCCTTGGTGCAAAGTCAAAACTCTGCACCTCTAATCTTTACAGAAGGACATGACTGATGTGCAATTTTAGAGCAACAAACAAAATATTTTATTTAAGTCATAAGGAGTTCACTCATACATGTGAAGTTCTAGTTAAGTGTAGTTCAGTAGAAAGTTAAAGACTTACAAATTGTAAGTTTCTATTTATTATATTTAAGGCTTTCAATTATTGGACTCTAACAACCTTCCTATTTACATAAAGCAAAACATTTGACCTCTCTCCATTACTTCATCACTTTTTAAAAATGACACAAATATGGTTGTGGTTGTTCATTTGTAGAAAAATGCCTTCAGAAAAAAACCTAACTTTTTAGCAGTAGAATGAAGCTCTGAGAGGGTGGGGGAATGTTGCCACGTCATATAACACAACCATGGGTCAGAAGGAGAGAAAATTATCTCTGTGGCTTTTCAAGAAAGCCTGAAATCATGAAGTAGGTTTTTAGAAAACGGCAGTAATTCCAACGGCTAACTTTGAGGTGAGTTGCAATACAGTTGATGGGACTGTCAGACCTGTGTGATTTTGCTTCTATCTCTAAAAAGATGCTGTATTGCCCCTGTCCACAGTGACACATAACTACAATTTTTCTGCTTCTCTTGTAACATTATGGCATTTTCTGAAACGTGCTGTGTGGTTTCAGAGCTTTACTCTAAGTGGCTTTGCCCTCCAAGTTCGGCCTGTGTCCTTGAACTGGAGCCTCGGCAGGTTGCAGCAGAGCGGCCGGCCCCTGTTCACCACCGGGCACCGCGGGTGACCGTCACACCGAGGTGCTGCTGGGCCGGCTCCCTTGCCGCCAGCGCCATCTAACGGCTGCTCTGAGAACGCCCAGTAGGTGTTTGGCAGCCACTCAGAAGGGAGCCCTGAGCTGACCAGAGAGAGCTCTGGGAATGGGGTGGGGGTGGGACCGAGAGAAGAAAGTGACTTCCTGAAGTAGACAATGAGAGTCAGGGAGGACTTCCACTTCCAAAGCCTCTGCTTAAAAAAAAAAAATTAAAAAGTGATTTAAAAAAGAGAGAGAGAGAGAGATTTGGCCCACATCTCCAAAATGAGAGATTTCTCTTAGGCAAATATTCATTAGGAGTGACAAGAAAATTAGTCATCTGCACCTTAATGTGAATTACTTTTCTCATCTAATTAGGTTGCTTCCTAACATCTGGCTGAGAAGATTCTCTGAAAACTAAAATGATTCAGGGTTGGTGGTGAGGGTTACAGAACACAGGGTCGCTTGGGGGTGGGGTGGGGAGTGACCTGGGTGAGGGGGGATGGGCAGTGTGCAGCACTTTTGCGGAACGGCTTGGGCAAGGGGGACAAGAGGCACCTTTGGGGCTCCCCTCTTCACTGCACCCTGGCCTCCACCTCAGCACTTCCTGGATTCTCTGGAAATGTCTATGGCAGGTGTCCAGTGGGAGGTGGTTTCCTTCTGCTCTGTCCACCCATCTCTCTCCCCTCCGCACCTACATCCCAGTCAAGCTCTTTCAGACTCCAGCGAAACACCTAGAGAACAAGCTTTCTGACGTAACATGTGCAGCAGATAAGCCAGTTTTAAGATAATGGGGGTCTGCATTAAAAATAAATCTCTCCAAAGTTACTGAGGTCTGGGAAACAGTGATCATCTGAGGGATTTGTGTACAAGACATCAAATTGGGTTAGCTGGGGTTTTGACTCAATTAGCCAGAGGTTTTATCTGCCTTTGTGCAAACCTAATATTCATAGGAAATAGAGTTTCAGAGGAAGGGTGGGTTCCGGCTGGAGGAGGTGGGGGAGGGGGGCTCATTTTGAGCAGGAATTTCAGAGTCCTTTGTCCTTCCCAAGTTGCTCCCAGCCCCTTAGATCTAAGATGTTAGAATCGCAACTTCATGTAGTTAGCGAGATGAGAAAACCCTGCTGGGAACTGGAGAACTTAGCCTTACCTGGTCATGAAGGACACAAGTAATTGTCCCTCTCTGGGCCTCAATTTCCCCATCTCTCAAGTGAGGGCTGGACCTCATGATTTCTGATATGGCCTCCATTGGAGTTTTTGACTGGAGATAGAGGGAAGAACTGCCCATAGTTTGCCCAGTCCCACTCCTCTCCTCCCAACACAACTCCTGTCACCATCCTGCACACCTCCTGTCCCCTCAGCACTGCTCCTGTCCTCAAAAAGCCTTGACCTCCATGGAGAGTGCGTTGTTAATGTTGGCTTGTGGTCCTTCCTGGTGAGTGGCCAGCATTGTTCTGCTCCTTGTAGGGGTCCCACCAATCTTGTTTGTCTCTGCAGAGCCTCAGTCTGCCTGGAAGATGCCGAGATTGTGCTACAGCTGCTCAGGGGCCCTGCTGCTGGTCTTGCTGCTTCAGGCCTCCATGGAAGTGTGCGGCTGGTGCCTGGAGAGCAGCCAGTGTCAGGACCTCACCACGGAAAGCAACCTGCTGGTATGTAGGTCATGGCTGCCATCTTGGTTTGGGCATCAGATGGCCCTGGGACTGAGGCTGGGACAGCTCCAAGGAAAGGGGTGGGGGGAAGGGGAACTCATTCCCAGCAATAGGGGTGACTCAACCATGGCAGGAACAGATCGATGGGGTGAAGTCAGAATTGGGCCAGTGAGGAAAGCACTTCAGGAAGATGGGTCTGGGCCACAATTTCTGCTTGATTGTCCTTACTCCCCGCCCTGTCTTCTTGTAGGGAGACTCCACGCCATTTAAGCTATTTAGAGATAGTGCTTCCCTTGTATGCCATCAGAATAATAACTATAATTGTTTCTTCAATTGAGCCTATAATTTCAATCTTTTAGCCCCCAAATTATTCCTTTTTAAATAACCTCGTATCAGTTGCACTCTCCACTCCATATTCTTTTCATCTGTACTACTAGTTATAAAGTTACACAGTTCCACAAATCATTTCTAGCAGGGGAAGGAAAAACCAAGGTGCCATTTTCCTCTAACTGGTGATAGTTTCATGCTTCTTCTCGAGGACTGATCTTTTGCCAAGTTATTCTGCAGCCTTTCCAGGAGAATGCAAAGGCTGGAGCTCCCTTTAGGTTCCCACAGGCTATGTGTGTGTGTGTGTGTGTATTGTGGGTGGCATAAATGAAAAATGATACAAAGTCCAAGGACTAAAAGACACACTGCTAGCATCAGTGCCTGAGACTCCATCCTGTCGCCAGCATCTGCCCGGTGAGGGTGGAATGTACATCACTACAGTCAGTGGGATTTTTCAGTGGAGAAGCTGAGTTAAGGTGAAGGGAACTGTCTTCCTCAAAGACACAGTCCAGGTTTTATGTGGAAGATAAAATAGGAAGAAAAAAAAAGAGTGAGCTCTTCGGTGAGTTCCAGTTCAGAAAGACCCAAGGAACTCTTGATCTGAGACACCCGCTGCACAGCCTCTCCTGCTGAGAGCTCATCAGGGAAGGAGCCCTGACAGAGCCAAAGCCTTGGGGTTCTGTCACCAGTGAGCTGGGGGACCTTGGCCAGGTTCTTTCACCTCTCTGAGCCTCCAGTTTCATCATCTGTCCCATGTGGCAGAGGGAGCTTAAACTAGATGGTCTTAATTTTCTCCTGTTAACATTCTGCAGTGTTAATTCCAAATCCCCAGAGTAGGAAATTCCCAACTCAATAGAGTGGTTGGGACCCTTCTGTTTCCTCCTCTGCAGTTGCCGAGTGACTGAAAACTCAAGGCTGCACTGTATGGGTCACTTTCCTAAGCAAATAAGTACCACAGTTAAGTTCTTTAGGGATGAAGAGCAGGAACAGGCTCCACGACTTGTACAATGGAAATAACCCTGGCTTTCTACCCCTCCCTCCAGTCAAAAGGAGGTGTTGAGGAAGCTTACTGATTAGGGAAGATGCAGGGAGATGAGCTTAGAAGACTTGAAATAACTGGGCAAAGTGCCAGGTGGGTGTGGGAGTTTTGAGGGCGGTGCAGACAGCAGTGGGATAGAGAGTGGGATAAATCTGTAGGTCACTGGGGCAAGATTGATGTGTTCCTGAAAATACAGGCCCTAGAAGCTGGACTTCTGCTTCCATCACCTAGAGAGATCCTCCCCCAAATTTCAACCCAGCGGCCCTCCAGGCCTTGAAATGAACCATATTTATTTACTGATTAAATATTCATTAAGTGCCAGCTACGACCCCCCCCCCACAATTTCTCGAGCTATTCCTGACAGAAAGCACAGAACACGAAGACGTTGACCCTGCTCGCAAAAGCCGCGAGGAGACACAGGAAAAGCACTGAGTAGGATGGGGTGTGGGGGTTGCCGGGCAGAAGTAGGTAAGGGAGCCGGGGACCAAACGGCCGATGGAGGCTGAATCTCGGGCGGCGCCGGCGGCCGCGGGGAGGGCCGGGTGGGCCCGCGTTCTCGCTGGGGGCCGCTGCAGCAGAGGCCTGGAGGCCGGGCCAGGGGCGCCGACCTGTCCCGGGGCCCGGCCGCCCTCACGGCCTCGCGCCTCCCGCCGCAGGACTGCCTCCGGGCCTGCCAGCCCGCCCTCTCGGCCGAGACACCCGTGTTCCCCGGCAACAGCGACGAGCAGCCGCAGCCCGAAAACCCCCGGAAGTACGTCATGGGCCACTTCCGCTGGGAGCGCTTCGGCCGCCAGAACGACAGCGCGGGGCGGAAGCGCGAGGAGGAGTTGGTGGCGGGCGCGGGCTCTGGGCCCCGCGGCGATGGCGCTGAGGCGAGCCTGCGCGAGGGCAAGCGCTCCTACTCCATGGAGCACTTCCGCTGGGGCAAGCCGGTGGGCAAGAAGCGGCGGCCCGTGAAGGTGTTCCCCAACGGCGCCGAGGACGAGTCCGCCGAGGCCTTCCCCCTCGAGTTCAAGAGGGAGCTGGCCGGGGAGGGGCCCGGGGCGGCGCGCAGCCCCGAGGACCCGGGCCTGGGCGCGGCGACCCGGGACGACCTGGAGGCCGGCCTCGCGGCGGAGGCCGAGAAAAAGGACGAGGGGCCCTACAAGATGGACCACTTCCGCTGGCGCAGCCCGCCCAAGGACAAGCGCTACGGCGGCTTCATGTCCTCTGAGAAGAGCCAGACGCCCCTGGTGACGCTGTTCAAAAACGCCATCATCAAGAACGCCCACAAGAAGGGCCAGTGAAGGCGCAGCGGGCCGAAGGGGCTTCTCTCTCTGGGGGAGTCGACCCCCGAGCCCCCTCTCCTCGCCCGCCCTGCCCTCCTGCCGCTTCCCGCCTGGGCCTAGTACGAGCTCAGGTGATAGCGGCAGGTGTTCACCCCCGTAAAGCTATTGTAGTTAGGAAATAAAACCTTTCAGATTTCACACCTGACTCTGCCTTTGAATGCAGACTGGGCCAATAAAGTAAAAATACATAAGCATCCATCAGATAAAGAACTGCGTGTAGTGGAGGAGGGACAGCATGGTTTCCATGTCACCAAACGGTAGAATATTTCACAGGGCACAGACCAGTGAGAATGGAAAGAAAATGTACTCTCCCCCAATAAATGGGCCTTGAAGGGGCCAAATAGTTTGGGTGATGGCTCAAGGTGGCTCTCTTTCTATATTGCTGTCCTTTTCCTTCTGAAATGCAAAGCCCATATTTAATTAAAACACTTAAAACAATCAACCATTTACCAGCTCTGTGTACTAGCTCTACCCCCTCCTACTCACGTGGTATGAGGGTTTTTTGTAGACCAGGGCTCCCATTTCTCAGAAGGGACTACAGAGGCCTAAGCAGAAGTCATCTGATAGGCAAGTTGTAGGTGCATCCAGGGCTAGAAGCCAAAAGGGGGGACCCAGCCAGGACCTCAGCAGGTGAAGCCCTGCCCTCAATATATATAAGCAATGACAATATAAGCAAACAATTCAAAACAGAAGGTAGGGTATACAAACCTCACTGCTCATAATTTGAGTTTTGCTCTCAGAATCCTGTCCTCCATCTTCCAAGGCTGTCCAGAGCCTCCTAGCCATCATGGTTCCCAGACAGGAAGGAAGAACAGCTGCCATCCTGGGCGTTACTGTCTGCAGGAGTCTACGCATTCCACTCCCAAAACCTGGGAGTTAAGTCCACAGAGTGGTACTTGGCTTTGGACCCTGGACTTCCAGAGGGAACCATGTGGGGAGGGGAATTGTATGTCCACAGAGCTCACTGCCCACCAGGCCCCAGGAGGAAGAGATGGAGGGAGAGCCTTTGTTAGGGTTTTAATGGTTATTGCTGGTGTTAATTTGTGGTAAAGAAGCAGTAGCTTCATTCACCTCATCCTCAGGGGTCTTCCAGTCCCTGCCGGGTGTGGCACAGACCATGTTGCCTGGAGAGAGGTGTGGATCCACCAAGGTCTTAGGCCCCTGATGGGCAGCAGCTGGGCTAGCTGGTGTTGGAGAAGATCTGAGGCTGCTGTATAGACAGAGCCACAAACGATCCCATTCTCCTGTCCATTTGTGATTTTCTTGCCATGTGTAGCCATCAGTCTGGACTTTTTCCAAATAAAATTTGGGAGGGAGGGAGGAGTCCAACACCCCTCAGATGGCTGCATTCTCCATCTTCCTCCACTGGGGGAAAAGGCTGCTCAGCAGCAGATGGGCCAAAAGGCAAGATTCCTACAGGAGTGTCCACAGGGCCTCAGGACACGCCCCAGCTCCCTCTCAGCTCCAGAAGCCAACTGGACATTGGGTGTGGCCCACGGCTCGGGGGGCTCTTTGGGCCGTGAGGTGGGAATGCCTTCCTGGGCTTGAGTCCTGTCTGTGCTCGTGTCTAGCTAGCTGTATGACCTTGGGCAAATCTCTAAACTCATCTAAGATTTACCTCTCTCCTCTACCCTCTGCCTTCCTAGAGTGAGTGTTATTGTGTGGATTAAGTGAGAAAACGGATGTGATTGTTTATTATCACTGAAAAGCTAAGTGTGAGGGCTGAGGGTTGGTATCAGCTCATATTCGGCTGCACTCCAAGGCTACTCACAGATGTTCTCTCTCAGGTACACACTATCACCCACCCATGGAGGTGTACACATCTGTGTAAATACAACACAGTACATGCACATGCTTCTTCCAGTCCCCCAGCTCAAGTCTTGGGGCACTGACTTGCCTTGCCCCAGCTGTGCCAGAGCTTCCCCCTCCCCTTGTTGCCTGGCTCCAGCCCTTCCTTCCATTCTCGGTGCTCCCGCTCAGGCCTTGTCTATGATCACAGCCCCCTAACCCAACTGGTCTCCTCCCCTACACATCATACACAAATTCTTCATCTTAATGTGTATGAGACACTGCTTTCCCACCACACTGCCTGGCTCAAGAGCCCAAACGGGCTCCCAGCCCACCTCTGAATTTCCCATCAATTCGAAACTACCGGGGATCACCTGCAGGGCCCTTGTCAACTGGGCTCCCTCTTCTTGCCAAATTCCATGTCCCAGGCTTCCCAGATGAAGGCCTTGCCTCATGCTACAGTCTCCTCGTGGTCCTCCTCCATCCTCCTCCACGTCTCCTCCCCCGTGCCACTGTCACCCTTTCTTCAACATGAGCTGCATGTTCAAACCCGCCTCCTGTGTCCCAGTCACAATCTCTCCCTGCTGACCTTGACTGTGTGTGGGGTTCCTGCCATCAGCCCCCCAGCACTGGAGAAGCTGCTATCCGGTGGCCTCGATGGCCAGTTCCTTTCTGCATGTACATCTTGTCCTTTCATCTCAGGAAAACTGTAAGCCCCACCAGGCCAGGGGCCAGGGACTATGTTTCTTTCACAATGTTTTCACAACGCTAGGGCCACAGGTCTGCAGCCACACACGTTCACAACACACAGGAGACTCACGGATACTTGTATACGGAGACGCACACATTTGTAGCAACTGCGTTAGACGCACCATTACACGGCATGGGTCAAAGCTGGCTGGGAAACACCCGTGAGTGGCACCCACACACAGGCCCCCATGCCCTGATGCTCTGGGAGGTCACGATAAAAGAACGCACCTTGAGAAGTCCTCATACGAGGGGAGTTGGAAAGTTGTCCAGACACTTATGTTAAGGTCTTCTCCAATGTGGAGTAACTCAAATGGGCCAATTCCGGTCACAAGAATGAAGAAACGGGCCCAGGCCCTCCTCTCTGTGGAGACTCCCGCTGGGAGTCCTGGCCCTCGCAGTTCCAGTGTGGAAGCCCTCTCCCTACCTCCTTCCTTCAGAGGCACATAAATAATTGTGGGGGGCGGGGGGCAGCTAAATGTCAGTGGTAAACTTGGTGTTTTCAAATCCTGTTTGCAGCTCAAAACCTCATTTACCTTAAAGAAATCAGACAGCCATGTAGTGACAACATGAACATTTACTTGAGAAGGGCATTGTACAGGCTCATCGGGAAATCACAACTAATAGTCCTAAAGGATAATTTTGCTAAGAATCCATCTACCTACAACCCCCACTTCCCTTTCCCCTTCCCTAAAGTAAAACCAATTTGACTCCAGGAGTTTAAAATACAGAAAACTGCCACAGGCACTAATTCTGCACTCACATATAAATACATCAGCTGTAATATACGTGTATCTTCAACTATGAACTGTGTTACACACATGTGCACACGCACGGGCAGGCACGCACGCTCGGCCAGGTCAGGGAGGCCTAAGTGGGCACAGACGTGTTACGACGTGAATGTCTGGGCTGCAGCATTTGTGGATTTGCAGTTCTTTGCTCTATATGCCAGAATCTGCCGTCCTGGAGGAAGAGTTCACAGGGGGAAGGTGATGGTTGAGTCCTCAATGTCCCCGGAAGGAGAGAAGACCTTGTCAGCCCAGCTGGGGCCGGAGGACAGCACAGAACCCTGCCTTCGGGTCCCTACAGCACCCCAGAGCTTCTCCTGCTGCCCCAGGCCTCCCCCTCACCACTGCTTCCCATGCTACCCAGGCTCCAGGACACGCCCCACCATGGTCACCTTTTGACAGCCTTGGACCTAGGCCAGATTTAGGGCAAGGATCATCTTAACCTGAAGATTTCTGGGGTTAACGGGATGAAGAAGCAACAAGCCGCTCTAAACCTTGAACGTGAGGAAGATGCCTTGTTTTCCCATGACCAGCAATGCCTCCAGACCACTGGCAACACAGAAAACAGGAAAGATCACCCCACTGCCGACCTTTACACCAGACACTCAGCCTAACAGCTGAAGTCTAGTCCTTTCCCACAGGCCCTTCACAGGCCAGCATCCGTTTTCTGGTCATAAAGAAGAACTGGAGAAAAGAGCCTCACTTTTCAAGGACACACTGAAAAAGAAACCACATGCCGTCTCTGTACCCAGGTAGGAAGGCCTGGGGACAACGGAGTGGCACCTGGAAGGCCTCGGGACCCAGCATCCCCCGGGGAAGCCGAGGGGTCTGGCCTTGAAGCCGTTTAAAGGAACGCCAAGGCTGTTTTCTCAGCCCAGTTGAAGTATGTCTCGCAGCGTCCGGAACAGCCAGCACGAAGCACAGCGCACACCTGGCCCCTCGTGTGTCTTCAAGCACTTTCACTGGTCCCAGGCGCACCCTTTCCACTGCTCGCTTGTTTATATTTATGCTTGTGAACGGGGTCCAGGGCAAGGAGAGGAAAACAGGAAGAGGCACAGGGCATGAGGGTCCCTGCTGCAAGGAAGAGAAGAGCTTCCAGCATCACACAGATGCTCTCTGGATCTGCTTCTCACACACCTACAAGGCTCATCCAGATCAACAGAACTACCCAAGCTCAAAGCCACCCAGCAACTGTGCTAACCAACACCACCCCTGTCCGCAAAGCAAGAGTCCTCAGGGGCTTTGGGGAGCAGCTCGTTAGAATGGGCTTGCTGCCTCTTCCTGGCTCAAACTGACAACAGAGGAGGACAACAAAAAAGGGCCGGGCACGTGAAACAGCGCTGCCGGATGCCCGAGGGCTTGGGAGGCAGGAAGCCTGACGCAGGCCGAGAGCATCTGCGGCCCACCCTGCTGAGCCTCTCTCCCAGTGCTGGCGGCGGGGTGAAGGAGACTGCCTAATTTTCCATTTAATTTTCAGTTCCTGTTATTACACATAAACTTTCTGATTCTGAGATACAATTTGGCAAGAACCCAGGTTCTACTTCATATCAGCAGGTAACCTCATACTCTTAATGTGTAATTTTAAATGGAAACTGAGGTCACTCAAATACAACCAGTGCTCCAAAAGAAACACACCTTTGCTAAGCAGAGGTGCTGTCAAGAAAAAGCTGCCTTGGATGGATGAAGAAGATACAACATAGGGTCTAAGCGGAACTGGAATCCTGTGCTGTTTTCCTGTCTTCTCGGTGGGGAGTGAGGGATGGGGACACCTGAGTAGGCCCACGGGTGGCCGGTTCTGATGCTGGCTCCAGAAAGACACCTGGGAAGGAGCTCCCCTAGTCCCAGAGCCAGGGCCCCCGTGGGCTCCGCTCAGGGTAGGCTGCTATGGGGATGGACACTAAAGCCCTTCAGGGACAAGAAAGAAACAGAGGGCCTGTCATCAAAGCTGAGTAGAGGATTAGAAGATGGGAAGAACCAGCAAGAAAAGACATGTTTGTGGCTCAGCATTTAGATTTCCTTTAAAGTTTGTTCCCAAAGTTATTTGCCTTCAAGTTTGTTTAAAGTGATTTTAAACTTGGTTTTTTAAATAAAGAGATATTAAGGTAAAGAGAAATCCAAGTTCCTGCTGGTAAAACTGAGCGTGAGCCAGAGCCAGAGAGCACAGCCAGAAGCCGTGGGGGCAGTGGGGGCCTTGACCTCTGGACCTCGTAACCTTGCTGCCCACAGAAGCCATGTGCTCACAGCACGGAGCCAGTGACCAAGAGGCAAGGGCTTCTTAGGGAGTGTGGAAACTACTAGAAGGAGAGTCAGAAAATTATCGCAGATATAATGGGAAAATGCATATGTTCACAGCCCCCCCCCATTTTGGGAAAATACGCCCATCTATCCTAAGAACCACACTCTTCTCTCTTCCCTCCCCTCTCCTGACCTCCTACCACCCTGCCTAAAATTGTTCCCTTTTAGATACCCACCCTCCTCTTTTTAGGAAGGAAATCCTCCGGCAATGGATCCTTTGACCATCACACCTTACATGAGTTGTGTCAGCTCAGCAAAGGTAGGGGACGTTTGGGCTGCTTTAGACCCCAGGGCACTGCCACGGGTGGCCTTGCTGAGGCTGACAGGAAGCTCTTGGAGGGAAAAGACCCCCGGAGGTGGGGATCCATCAAGGAAAGCAGGAGGGAGAGCAGCAAACCCCGCCTTTGCCTCACCCCCTCTGCACACTCAGGTCACGCAGAGACAGGCAGACAGCTCACAGGGAAAGGGGAAACCCAGAACCCAACATGCTCCCAACGCTTCTCTGCAGCTGCAAACCCTGCCAGATTGCACAGATGCCCTAGACTTTGTCCAGTTTCAGGTGCTGGATCCTCCACCCTCAAATGTCACGTTCAAAACGCTGATGTCTCACATCCTTGAGCCCCAAATGCCACTTATCCCACTCAACCCCCCACGACCCCCCACCTCCCACCCAGGAAGGGCTGGGAGCTTCTTCCACAGGAGGTGATGTGCACCAGCCTCGGGGGCTGCTGCAGCCACTCCCCCCCTTTTCAAGTCTGTCCTCTCTCAACCCAGGGGCTCCAGAAACACCTTGAGATCCTCAGGGAGAAAGATGTCCGAGAGAGAGAAACATCAGAGGGTGGGTGAAACATCAGTGGGAGGGTGAAAGAAGCTCCCCTGAACAAGGAGGCGAGAAGCAGCTACCAGCGGGTAGTGGGTGGCCCCGCTTTAGCCATGCCAGCCTTCCGCAGCAGGGGGGCCTGTGCCAAGGCGCCCCTACCCAGCTGCCCGGCCCGGGGAGGACCAGCCCTGCTCCCAGTCTCTGGCCTGCTTGCCCTTTTCATCCTTGGCTGCCCCCCATGGCGTCTCTACTCCAAGCTCCTATTGTAAGGGCTCAAGGTTATTGACTAATAAAAAGGAACACAGACAGACAACCAGCAGGGTAAGCAAGGGAGGGTAGAGAGGCCCTCTAGCCCCCCAGCAGGGAGGGAATGCCCAGAGGGGGGGGGTGCAAAGAGGCAGCTCCCAGTGTTCCTAGGGTCCTTCCAGATGCTGGCCTGTGGCTTCCTTTGACCAGCTTTGCCTCCACCTAGTTCCAAAGCTCCTTTCATCCCGGGCCCCTCTCTGGGGAATGATGGATGTGCCCCCCCAGAGGGGCACCCCCAACGAAAGCCCTTCGCTCAGACACCAAGCGGGAGCGCCTTAGGTCCCTCAGCTTCCCTCTAGAGCCCCCACCCCCATGACTCTGCCCCTGACTGACACAAAAGAGGAGACAAAGGGCACAGGGGGTGCTTATTGGTCCTGGATGGGTGCAGGGGGCCGGCTCTCCCTCAGGAAGACAAGGAGGGGGCAGGAGGCCCTGGAGGCTCCACCGTGGCTGAGCTCAGGAAGGTGCTGCCATCCAGGTGACGTTTTCACTCTGAGACCCTGGTTAGGTTTCGTGTCCCAGGGGTGGGGGTGAGGGCGACCCTCCCTCGGACCCCACCCCTCAGAGCTCCGTGGTGGAATTCAGTAGACGCACAGATCGGGGAACTTCATCTCGTAGACGGGGATGGAGTGGGTCTGCGGCTGCCCGTAGGCGGCGGTGATGGTTCCTGACGGGCTCGGCGGGGGCCTGGGGGGTGGGAGGGTGGGAACATGTGGAGGAGAAAGGCATCAAGAGGGAATGGTGGGGTCCCACCCGTGCAACTAAACAGAGCAGCTGAGTTGGGTTTCTCTTTAACCAGGACAGAGACCTTGCCATTCAACAGGTGCCCAGATTTTCAAGTTACTCTAAAATTGATAGCTTGAAGGCAGGTTTTGCTGAAGACATAGCTGCTTTCCAAGGTAAAGCACCAGCCCGGAGCGCTGGGGTTCCTGGCTCTTTCTCTCTTCAGTCTCTACATCCTTGTCTAAGGTGAGGCAGTACATGACTCTAGCTCTAGGGGCAGAAACTGGGGGGAGGGGAGGCACCCTAATGCTGGACCACAGAGGTAGGGGCCCCCTCTCCAGGGCTGCCACTTACCGGATGGTGATTTCAAAGATCTGGTTGAGTTTGCTCTGCAGCAGTGATGCCTAGAGAAAGGAAAGGGAAGGTGAGCCGGGTGGGTGCCTCAGAACCTTTGCCAGCTGACCCCCATCTAGAATATGCTAGAGTATGCACTGGGGCGGGGCAGCCACAGCCTGAGGAAAGGAGCCAGTGGGAGGGGATTGTCTGGCACTTGTCTGCTGGAGCCTGACTGTGGATTCAGATGAAGCCAAACTACCCACGGGAGGCTGGACACAGGGCAGAGAGCCAGGAACTTCCAGTAGGCCTTTAGCAGGCAGCTCCTCCGGGGCCTTAGCTCCATAAAGCAGGGCTGCAGGGGCTGCTGGGCATGGGGTCAGGGTCAGAGCCAGTTCCAGCTCTCTCCTTAGCTCACAGGGAGCAGGCAGCTTTGCAAAAACTGGAGGGGGATGGGTAGAGAAGATGGTGTCTCTGGTCCCTTTTGGCTCCAACTAAGTCTGTGAACACAGAAAGTGAGATTGTGCACGTGTTCAGTAGTGGGGCCTCAACTCCCAGCTCGGGAAATGAGCAGCATCTACCTCTCAAGCTGGCACGATGGGCTAGGATGACATCGACCCAGGAAAAGTCTGTACTATACACATACACGTGTGCGTGTGTACATATATAATGAAAAATTACAGGTAATAAATTTTTATTGAAAGATCAAGTCCAATAAAATACAAGTTATTTGTAGACTTTGAATGTTTGCAATTATGTCTCATTATTGCCAACGCTGACATTGTGGCTAACACATCCTGACACCTGATCAATTTTAAGAAATGTTCACTTACCTCCCTTAAGTGCAGACACTGGCCCTCATTTCTACTTGTCTAGCTGCCCCTCTTCCAAACCTCCTTCCCAGAGCCCAGCTGCCCATGCCCCTGTTGCAAACACTGGCCATCTTTCCTTTGCCATGATTCTTCCCCAGCACTTGGTAAAGTACGGATCATAATGCCACTGACCTCAGAGTTGTCATGAGAAGGAAATAAGTTAATAAACCGAAGAGGCTCTAGCACATGGTAAGTGCTACTCAACTGTATACTGTGGTGATGATAATTATTACAGTCTGCCTGAGCTCAGGTCGTCTTCCTTGTATGATAATTATGAGGTCTGGAGGGGGACATGACTAAGGTCAGAGCCTTTTGGTTCATGGGGGAGGGATGTAGTGCCAAGGCTTGGGGGAAGACCCTGGAGAAGCTACAGCAGAGCTCATTTTCTGGAGGACAAGAGCCCCGAGATCTCCTAGAGACCCAGTCCTGCCCTCGACCCAAATCCAGTCCCCACTTGGTGCCTGAGGACCCACCCCTGCTGTCCCTCACTCACCCGGGCCCCGCAGTGTGCTGCGATCTCCTCGAAGGGAGCCTTCTGGAACTTCTCCACCACCTGCCGCCGCCGTTCCCGCTCCTGCTCCTCGACCGCCACGCTGTCCACTGCAGGACCGGGTGGGTTAGCTGGCGCCCTGCCCCGCTGAGGGCAGGGAAGGGGCTGGGCGGGCCCCCAGGGTGGTGCCATGCTGCACGCTGCTTGGGTAGGGGACGGCCATGGTGCCCTCAACATGCCAGACCTTTCCCCGACTCTGTCTCTGGGCTCAGGGTTTGAGAATTAGTTAGCTGGGCCCCTAAGCTGGGCTTTCGAAGCCTCAAGTAGCTACCCTGCCGGTAACACCCTTAAGGGGAAGCTCCTGGAGCTGCTGGCTCTTGGGGTGTTCAGGGATGATGTGAAATAGAACATCGACAGCGGGAGAAGCAGAGCCCACAGAGGCCCAGCAAGGCCCCGACAACAGAGTGTCCGAGGCCGTGGAGCTCAACTTCAACACGCCCCACCTGATGTGAAAATGAGTTAGCAAAAAAATTGTCAAATATATTCATCATACTGTTTAAGAAGGCAGAGCAGAGTGCACATTCAGAAATAGTACCGTTGATGACAACAAAAACGAAAAAGGCTTGGCATTTAAAGGCATATATTTTTCAGTTAGGAAGATTCTCTTACTTGGAATACTTCATTGCTTCATTGCTCAATAATCCTGCTAACTGGGGTAGCACTGCATTTTAAAATCTATTGGATTACTAAATAATTATTAATATATGATTTGTTCTCAATATTTTTCACAGGTCAGCTTATTCTTTTGTAACATACTCCATCAAAAAGTAGTCAAACTGTATGGTATGTGAATATATCTCAATAAAATTGAATTATTAAAAAAAAAACTAGTCAAAATGTTTCAACAAAATAGCTTTCTACCTGTCTGACTGGCTGTAACCCCAGTGGATTGTTTTAAAGCAGCAGTAGTGGGTAGAAGACGGGTTGCCGATACAGGGTACGTGAGGCAAAGCTACTGACTCCGTCAGGAGAACGTGGACCTGTAACTGCTGCTTTGGGGTTGTGGTGAGTTCACAGGAAGCCCCCAGCCTCTCGCCCCACATCTGGGCTGGATCACACCTGGAGGTCAACACAACAGGCTACACACACACACACACACACACACACACACACACACGCGAGCACTGCCCAGGAGCCCTGTGGTGAGTTCACAGGAAGCCCCCAGCCTCTCGCCCCACATCTGGGCTGGATCACACCTGGAGGTCAACACAACAGGCTACACACACACACACACACACACACACACACACACACACACGCGAGCACTGCCCAGGAGCCCTGGGGGCCCAGACTTACCGATGGCCTTCTTCAGAGTCTCATAGGTGATCTCCTCGGCAGGCACGCGCTGAGGGAGAGGGGACAGAGACGCTCAGAGGGGGAGGGAGGGAAGGGAGGGAGGGCAAAAGGGGAGGGCAGGAGAGAGGAAAAGAGGGAGGGAGAGAGGGCAGGAGGACGGGAGGGAAGGAGGACAGGAGGGAGGGAGGAAAAGAGGGAAGGAGAGAGGGCAGGAGGGAGGGGGACAGGAAGGAGGGGGGAAGGGGGACAGCTGCAGCTTCACCAGTTGCCCGGCTGCCCTTCTGCTTCTCAGGAGAGTGTCCTGATGGTCAGAAAGGCCTCCAGGAGCCCCACATTCTCCTCAGGAGGCCTGCAAGTGCGGCCATACACAGTGGCGCCAATTAAGGAGAGCGAGGGCGACGGAGGCAGAGGAGCCAGTTCCTCACCAGACGCCGACTCCGGAGAGCGTCCGAGTCTCCCCTGGAAGAGCCCACTGTCCCCCCACCCCAAGCTCGTCCATCAAGCCCATGGGAGGAAAACACTGGGCAATTTAAAAAGATCTTCAGAGAATGTGACAGAAATGTTGGAAGCAAGAGGAGGGCAGGTGGCAGATAATCTCAAAAGTCCATTTTAAGAACTGAGTAACATTTGTGAAGACTTCTGACATTAGGTTATCTGCTGAGGAGATCTGGGTTTTCAATAAAGGTGGTGAGATGGCCATGCCCTCTAGAGCTGGGGTTGGCCCGACGAAAGGAGGCAGAAAATAAGAAAACGCAAACACGAGAGCCCCTGGACGCTGGCTCAGGTGGGCCCTGAAACTGGTGAAGGAGCTTGGATGAAGTTCCAGCATTTCGCCGCCAGACTGGGTGCTCCCTGAAGCAAGACCCAGGCTTCCTCATTGTTCTGTGACTTACACATAACACTAGGTGCAAGCAGCAGAGAATTTCATTTCTAAAAAGCTCACAGAGCAGCCGGTGTCGGGAGAGTGGCTCCCTGAGGGGAGGGGGCATGGGGTGGGCCAGGGGCTCCGGACGGCGCCCCATTCTAGTCTCTGACCTAGGTGGGACTGCAGGCGTCCGTTCACTCTGAAAGCTTCCTGAGCTGGACATGTGATCTGTGCAGCTATTTGGTGCTTGACACACGCTTTGAGCAGGAAAGGACAGAGGGCTGGGCTGGGATAAAGGAACTCAACAGGCATGGTGGGCACTCGGTAGCTAGTTTGGCACTCAGTACCAGGGGCAAAGAGCGCTGGCAGAGCTATGGTGCGCCAGAGTGAGTGCACGGAGTGAGAACTCACCCAGGGGCAGAAATAAAAAATGAAACGGCTCAGAAGGTGGGCACTGGCCTTTGGATTTGACTAAACATTCACTGCTCCCCACCGGGAGCCAGCTCTGGGTGGGTGCGGGAAACAAGCTGGCATTTAAGGCCATGGGAGCCACTGAGGATTGGGCTGGGTGGCCTGGGATAAGAGTGGGGAGACATGTAGCACAGTGGGAGGCCATGGGTGGAGGCCCCCACACCCGGCTTCAGCTGCCAAGCGCCCCCCAGGCCAAGAGGGGATGGAACCCACGATGGCGGTCCCGGAGGCCACAGGCTCTGGAGCCAGAAAACAGGCCTCCTCCTTCCTCTGCCTCACTTTCCCCACCAGTCCCTGAGGCTCTCTTGCAAAGGAGAATCCAGATGGGGAAAAATATGGAAACCCTGAGGCCCAGTCACATTTGAGCATCACAGCCTTTAGAGATGGAAGGGCCCTGGAGGCCCCAGGCTCCCAGCTCCTCATTTTACCTCTCCAGTTGGGCCATGTCTGAGCTTCCTCCCTTCCATGGGAAGGTGCCAGACAAGGTGGGAAGAGCTCGGACTGGACTCCTGCCCCAGTGAATGAAGATTGCCAAGGAGGTGGAGGGTGTGGTTAGGGGGAGGCTTGCTCCCGACCCCCAGACTTTTCCTTGCTCTGCTCACAGCTGGGGAAAGGCTGGGGTGCAGTGGGGGGCTGCCCTCCATGAACACCAGGCCTGATGGGCACAGCGGCTCAGGGAACGCTAGATCACCTGTTCCTGCGTGCCCCTGGGTCTCTCTGTCCCAGTCCCACCCAGAGACGCGCCCTGACTTCTCACTGAGGCCCCCACGCCTCGGTTGGTTGTTTACCTGGGGTGGTCACCATCATCAACACAGAGAAGGATAATGTGCCTTGTTGCTCCAGGTCCCCCAGTGTCCTGCCCTCCCTACCCCTGCCTCCTCCCCCTTTCTTTCCCTTTTGGAGGGAGGCACCTTTAGAATCTCCTCTGACTCCCTATTCTCCTTCCCTTACAGGCACGTCTGCTTTATTCTTCTGAGGTAGAAGAAGGGAGATAACGATAGGGAAGATATCACATGTCGATGGGAACAGAATTGATATGTCCCTAGCCTTCAAGAGAGGACAGAAGGAAGAAAGTTGTTTAAGGCTCTGCAGCACCTTTCTCTTAAACAATAAAAAAAGGCCCTTTACCGATACATCTGCAAGGAGCATCATGAAAAACCTTCTAATTTCCTGTTAAACCTTCCAATTTCCAACACGGAGCACATTGGCTGAATAGGGAATACCTAAAATCACTTTTCGGGAGTGATTTTTATGACATCCTCCGTGTGTGTGTGTGTGTGTGTGTGTGTGTGTGTGT
>PVKY010001573.1:0-30882 GCA_004027775.1 Bradypus variegatus | reverse complement strand
TTTCATTACTCCAGACAAGAAATAAAGTGAAAGATGAAAAAAGAAAAAAAAGGAAACTCAAATCCTCCCATATCCCTAACCAACCCCCTTCAATTGTTGACTCGTGGTGTTGGTATAGTACATTTGTTACTGTTTATGAAAGAACATTGAAATACTACTAACTGTAGTATATCGTTTGCAATAGGTGTATATTTCTTCCCTATATGCCCCTCTATTATTAACTTCTAGTTGTATTGTCATACATTTGTTCTGGTTCATGGAAGAGATTTCTAATATTTGTACAGTTAATCATGGACATTGCCCACCATAGGATTCAGTTTTATACATTCCCATCTTTTGACCTCCAACTTTCCTTCTGGTGACATACATGATTCTGAGCTTCCCCTTTCCACCACTTTCACACACCATTCGGGGGTTATTTATCTAGTTATTCCAGTTTTAAGGTTAAGTCTCTGATTTGAAATCTTTCTTCTTTTTTAATGTAAGCCTTTAAAGCTATAAATTTCCCTCTCAGCACTGCCTTTGCTGCATCCCATAAGTTTTGGTTCTATAGGTCGCTTAGGCTATTTTCACTTTTTATTATTCTTTTTTCTTTCTGCTTCTTAACCTGACCCATTTAAATTGCCTTGTTTCAAGTTCACTGCTTCTTTCTTCTGCCCACTCCAATCTGCTGTTGAAAAACCTCCTGGGAATCTTTCATTTCAGTTATCATGGTCTTCAACTACGGTAGTTCTGTTTGGTTCCTTTTTAAAATTTCTGTTTCTTTATTGAGATTCTCATAGTGTTCACTCCTTATTTTCCTCATATCCTTTAGTTCTTTCTATTTTCCTTCATCTCCTTGAGCATACTGAACATAATATTTTTAGCTTTTATCTGGTGTGTCCAGAATCTGGACATTTTTGTTGATGTTTTCTGATTTTTATCCTCTTCCTTTGGCTGGGCCATCATTTCCTTATTCTCTGTATTGTAATCTTTTGTTGCACACTGTACTTTTTTTATATAAAAATCATCTCTAAACTTTATTAAGTGCATAGCCTGGCTCATCAAATGATTTTTGAAGTGGCAGAATGATGTAGCATCAAATTACAGACTGATTGTAATTAAAATCCATCCTCAAGCATGAGCTAATAGCTGGCAAATGAAGAGGAAGCATTAGTTATGTTAAAAGGTGAATTAATAACCCTGGGTCAAATAATGCTAAAACACTCTAATGGCTAAATTTCACCAATAGCATTTCATGTTCTGAAGTCAGTCACTCATCCTTTTAAATCAAGTGTCCAGCTATCCTACAATTGATTAGGATATACTGACTTCCACTTTTTATTTCAGCAATTTCAAATCCTTCCATTGGGGTAATTTTATTTTTAATTTCTTTCCCACATTGATCGCAGATTTCATTCTTTTCAATTTTTGTTCAGATTTCCTAACTCTGATTTCACATTTAGTCACATCATAGGTCATAAAACTGCTTTATTCAAAAGACCATTGAATTTAGCAGAGCATTTAATGAACTTTGAATCAGAAGAACTGAGGTTGAGTTTCCATTTTACGAACTTACTAGATGAATAGTGTTGAAATTAACCTCTTGAATCTCTGCTTTTTCCAGTGTACAGGGAATTTAAAAATAACTACATCCACAGATTCCTTATAAGGAACAAATGTGTTCATTTGTATGAGTCTTTCAGTGGTACAGATATAAAATATTATTTCTAATGTTAACTGATAGTTCAACAATACTCAAGGGTATAATCAGAAAAATAAGAAATATGAGTATATGCTATGGATTTTGAGAGGTAAAAGATAATACAGTTTTTCATATTCAACTTTTTATTTTATACAAATGAAGAACTCATAGTCAGAGAGAGAAATGTCCAAGGTCACTCAAATACCAGACTTAGAGATTTTGGGTAAGTCTCTTGAGTCATCATCCTATATTAGTCCTAAAAAACATAACCCTTCAGGAGATTGCTGGGAGAATTGCAGACAAATGCTCAGCAGCCGTCACTCAGCCCTGGCCTATCCGTGCCTCCTTTTCTATTGTGAGATTATGTTTTAGTCTGTTTCCATTCTGCAGCCCAAGAGGAGATGCTAGTCTAACTAAAAGGGCTGATCAGACCCTAAACCTGGAAGCTGCGAACATGCAGCCCCAGATGCTTCTCAGGGTGGGTACTCTCAATTGCCGGGCTCCCTCCCCCTGGTGTCATATAAATATCCCACCCTCAGCAGCACAGATTTGTCTCTCCCCTCCTACAAGAAGTGGGGCGTGCGGGAGCTGGGCCATAATGGGATCTCTTCCCCTGCTCTTTTGGACCCTTTGTGCTCTGTAAGAGATACATCAATCATTTGCTGAAAGTTTCTTTGTGACTGAGCCTGAATTTCCAGGACGTACTGTTCAGCTACTTGATCCACAGAGATACTGACCTGATAAGTCCCAGACATATACTAACTAGAAGGGAATGAAATACTGTTTTTAAATAGGCACAGTGCCATTTTAGAAAACCACACCAAATATGTAACACTCAGTAAAGAGATGAGCAGTAGTTTTCCAGCTGGCCTTTGAATTTGAGGCTAGGAAGAAGTCACGAGTTTGCTGCTTACCATTCTCTTCATTTGTAAAATGAATAGGACAAGAAAATTGATAATGCCCTTCAGCTCAATGACTGACTCAGCTTCAGATCATTTTCCATGGCCTGAAGTAGACGTGGCTTAAGAACTGAGCCTTATGACAAAGGCACACTGTAGAGTTTAGTATTTTAAAATGTTAACTATGGGATTTATTCCAAGATCTCTGTTTCTTGAGTTTATAACCACCATAATTTACCAGCCTCTTCCTCCCACTCTTCCCTGGATGCTGTATGGTGTTCTCCTGCACTCTGGAGTTTCAAAATAGTCGATTCAGACAGTTTCTGCCTGTTTAATAGGTATTTTGGTGAGGGCCTGATTTCTGGAGCTTCCTACTCTGCCATCTTCCCACAATTCCCAATGCGGTTTATGACTCAACTTGCTTAAATTTGCGCTCAGACGCTTTGTTTATACGCTGCTCTAAAATGTTCTGAAGGCACTGATACTATTTCTAGATGGGGTTAAGTAGGGGCAGTCTCCAAAAGGCTGGTGAACCAAAGAACCAACCATTATTTACAAATTCAAGGAGGAACCAAGATAAGGTATCCTTAAATAGAAACACATAAAACAAGGTTATCTATTTATTGTCATTGAAATGTTGTGACCACCAGCTTGCAGACGGCATTTCCTCTAGGGACAATGGTTCAGTATTTTCCAATCCAATGTTTGCAGTGACTTTATAAACCATAACTACAGCCAATAAGAAGAATCAACTATATTATAGGTGGGATATATTCAACCCCAATATAGTGGGCAGCGATTCTGAGCATGGACTCTTCTGCCTGAACTCTTGGGTCTGGATCCAGACTCTACAACATCATGGCTATGAGATTTTGGCCCCTTGACCTCTCTGTGTGCCTTGGTGTCCTTGTCTGTAAAATGGGATGACACAGCACTGAACACATGGGGCTGTTGTGAGCATGAAAGTTCACATATGCCAGGTGCTCTGAGCAGACCCTGGCCCATGATGAGAGCACTGGAAGGGTACAAGCTTGAAATTGTAAAATAATCATAATAAATGATTCACACTCAGTGCTGGTAAAATTGTAGTGTAACTGTGGTCCTTACACACAGCCAAGCTTCTGGCAAACAGATTATGTTAAACCCCTTTGTAAAGCAATTTGGTAACATGTTCCAAGAATCGAGAAAGTGGTCGGAGGTTTGATTCCCATCATTCCCATCTGGGAAACAGAGAAATAACCCCCCAAACACATGGAGAGACTAAGCACGGAGAGGCCCATTTTAACATTATTCATAATCTTTGCACACAGGTTGTCAGGCAGGGTCTTAGGACAAAACCATGATGGTGTGGTGGATTTGTAAATTATTCTGTAACCACTCAGTGAGGTATCATTGCCCTAGGATTGGTAAGTATGGCGTGTATGTGGGGGCAAAGGAAAATGAGTGCAAAACACAGATGCTGAAACTGTTTCTACACTCTGATTACACTGAAATAAAATTGTTTGTGTATTGATAAATGTCCTTAAGGTGACTCTCATTGGTGGTATTTTGGATTGAATTGTGTCCCCCAGAAAGACATGTTCTAAACCAGTCCTGTGACTATGACCTAACGTGGAAATAGGGTCTTAGTTACGATGAGGCCAAACTGCATTAGGGTGGTTTAGGCAAGCTACAGCCAGAAGCCAGGAGAGGGGCATGGAACAGATTCTCCCTACTCAGACTCCAGTGGGAAGTGTGGCCCTGCCAAGACCTTGATTTCAGACTTTCAGCCTCCAGGAATGTGAGATGATAAATTTCTATTATTTTAAGTACAAAAACAATTATGTTTGTTTAAAAGTGAAATTTGGAAGTGAACATGGAAAAATAGAAGTAATATGAGTTCTGAGAGTGGCCAAAGGGTGTTATATGGCTTTCATTTTCATTTTTGGATCCAAAATTTCTGACAAAAATATGGATATGGAATGCAGAGTGAAAATAAACCAGAGAGATTATGCTGAAAATGAATAGTGAGTCTCTCTGGGTGTTGTGACTATGGGGAATTGGTATTTTCATTCATAGCCCTCTATGCTTTTCAAATTATCCTTTACAATGGGCATGTTATTTTTATCTAAAATTTTTCCCTTTATGAAAACATCAGTGTATTATTTTTATATTTTGTTTCAAAAATATGGGGAAGGAAAAACCTCCTTCTATATATAAAAATCAGATAATGATGTTTAATAGGACATTTGCTCTGTGAGATAAAAATCCTAGAAATGGAAAGACAGAAAGAATGGGACATAAAATGGTTGTAAATATGTAAATATGTTTTAGCTCACCTCAGACTGAAATTTATAGTTTAAAATATTAAAGGAAATTTAAACTATTAGCATTTATGTTTAGCTACAAATATTTGAGAGTTTTACTCTAAAGGGTTAATCTTTATAGCCGTGTGGTTTTTTATTTCCTCTCTTGAGCATTTCGGCTCCAACTTAATGAATGATCAATAAATTAGAAAAGCTCAGAGACAGCTGTTCTTTTTAAAGATCCCAGACGAGGCTGCATCCTACCTGGGACACCCCCTAACTATACCAGCTTCTGGGGACATTGTAGGATCAAGAAAATATACATGAGGAGTGGAGAGAAGCCCCCCCAAACAATCAGAAGCTGTCCCAGTTGGTGATAATCTGTGCCATTTTTTCCCTTAGGAAATAAAAAATCTTTCTCAATACATGGTTTCAGGGTCCCTCGCTGGCAGAAAGTCACTAGTGCTGATGAAAGCTGAACTGAATTGAACACCAGAAACACCAATTCATTGCACGCTCAGGTTTTCTAGTCAGCATGAGTTCTCAGATGTTCAGCAAGTCTTCCAGGCACAGGCTTTCTCGAAGGCTTCACAGCTGTAGTCCTTCTGTCGTGTGTGATGTCTCTGATGTTCAGTAAGGTGGGAACCCCAGCTGAAACCCTCCCCACACTCTTTACACGCACAGCATCTGCCAACCGTGTGAACTTTCTGACGCTGGATGAGGTGTGAAATCTGGGTATAGGCTCCCCCACAGTCCTTACACTTGTAGGGCTTCTCTCCCGTGTGGACTCTCTGATGCTGGAGAAGGTGGATGCGCTGACTGAAGGCTTTCCCACATTCCTCACAGGCATAGGGTTTCTCACCGGTGTGAATCCTCTGGTGTTGGGTGAGGGACGAGTTGTGACTGAACATCTTCCCACATTCCTTACACTTATAGGGCTTCTGACCAGTGTGGATCTTCTGGTGCTCAATAAGGTGGGTGCTCCGGCTGAAGGCTTTTCCACACTCGCTGCACTCGTATGGTTTCTCTCCAGTGTGGATCCTCTGGTGTTGAATGAGGTGTGAAATCTGGGTGTAGGCCTTCCCACAAACTTTACACTCATAGGGTTTCTCCCCAGTGTGAATTCTCTGGTGGCGTGTAAGGGAAGAGTTCTGGCTGAAAGTTTTCCCACACTCATTACACTTGTAGGGCTTCTCGCCAGTGTGGATTGTCTGGTGTTGAGTAAATGAGGAGGTGTGACTGAAAGCCTTTCCACACTCGTTACAGATATAGGGCTTCTCCCCCAGGTGAATGCTCTGGTGCCTCATAAGGTGGGAAATCTGCGTATAAGCCTTCCCACACTCATTACACTCATAGGGCTTCTCGCCAGTATGAATCCTCTGGTGCTGAGTCAAGGAAGAACTATGGCTGAAGGCTTTGTCACATTCTGAGCACTCATAGGGTTTCTCTCCAGTGTGAACTCGCTGATGCTGAGTCAGGGATGAACTGTGGCTGAAGGTTTTCCCACACTCGTTACATTTGTAGGGTTTTTCTCCAGTGTGGATTGTCTGGTGTTGCGTCAGGGAGGACGTGTGACAGAAGGCCTTGCCACACTCACCACATTTGTAGGGCTTCTCCCCAGTATGGATTTTCTGGTGGCGGGTGAGGTGGGAAACCTGTGAGTAGAACTTTCCACACTGCTTGCATTTGTAGGGTTTCTCTCCAGTATGGCATCGCTGGTGTTTAATGAGGGAGGAGCTCTGGGTGAAGGCTTTCCCACATTCCTTGCATTTGTAGGGTTTCTCCCCAGTATGAATCCTTTGATGTTCAGTAAGCGACGAGCTCTGAGTGAAGGTCCTGCCACATTCGTTGCATGCATAGGGTTTCTCTCCAGTGTGAATGATGTGGTGCTGGATGAAATATGAGCTGTTGCTGAATGCCTTCCCACAATCATTACATTTGTAGGGTTTTTCTCCGGTGTGAATTCTTTGATGTAGAATATAGTCTGAATGGTAAATGAAGGCTTTCCCACATTCTATGCAGTGAAATTGTTTCTTCTCCATGAAGGTCCTTTGGTGTTTCAAGCTCTTTCTTGGCTTCCATTTCCAGATTCTCTCTCCACCAGGTACTCTTTGCTTCCTGATGAGGGCTGAAGTCAGCCCGAGGCTTCTCCCAAGCTCATTACATCCAAGGCCTCTCTCCCCAGAGGGGTTTTCCTTGGGACTAGCAAACAAATACCTCATATGCCTCTCCTGTTTTCTCTGGTCCTCCAACCAAAGGTGACATGTTTGGGATTCTCCTAACTTGGTCTCTCCAAGCACAGTCCTTGTAATTCCCTCCATCTTTTCTGTGGGGGAAGCTGACTCTTCAGAAATGCTCTTTATTGGAGGCATCTCCTGAGAAGATGTAGTGCTCGTCTCCAAGTCTGAAGGAAATGGAAAATATGAATATAATCTGTTCTAGGAGAAAGGGAGTTGGTTATTTGGGACTGGCATTGTAAACTTGGAATGAAGGACTTCAAATTCTGGTTTAGGATTTCATGCTATTTTAAAAGACATTAAGTAGATAGATCCATGTTCTGACATGAAATGGTGGTCTTGATATTCTAAGAAATGCAAAGAATCAAGTTGTAAAACAGTATATGCATACAGAAGTTTACTAGGCATAATATATAATGAATTTTTACAAATTAATACAAATATAGAAACAATCTAATTAATGAATGAAGCATAAATATGAATAGACAATTCACAGAAGAGAAACAAATGGCTGATAAATACACGAAAGGATGTTGAACATCAATAATAATCGAAAAAATCAAATTACTAGGATACCATTTTATACTTTTCAGATTGGAAAAATGTTTAAAATATGCAAAATATCCAGGGTTGGTGAGTGAGCAGGGTAGGGGCTTCCCCATGCCTTGCTGGTGGGATTTTGCAAGGAAAGAGTTAATGCAGAAGGAAGATGTAGAAAAGAAATGAGTAGCAGGAAGCAAAACCATTTGGAATTTATTGAGGGAGGGGACTGGTGTTTTGTTTTGTTTTGTTTTGTTTTGTTTGCTCATAGACCGGTTCTTTGGACACACAATAACTGCATAATTGTTATGTTCCAACCACAGTGCTGAACAAGACATTTGACCTTTGTCTTCAGAGAGGCAGGCTGGTATTCAGATATTTTGGATATATCCTGCTCATCTCCTTAGCATCCCTGCCCTTGAAGAACCACTGCCCCCCTTTCCATGTGGTCCAGTGGAGCTGTCAATCATGGTCTCCTCACTCCCTAACTCAGGGGAGGGCATGAGACCAAGGATGGCCAATCATAAGACCCTCACACCCCAGGCCATAATAATTGGTTCAGGATCTAAATGGGGCCCATCAGAATTTTCCCTGAGACTGATATATGGGGTTGCTAGGCAGAATCTAAGTCTGAGGTTGTGGGTGGCCATATGGGCAGCTATTTGAAAAGGCCCATAGATAGGATGAAACTAAAACAACAACAACAACAAAATAACAGAATGAAAATGTGCTGGGAAGAAGGGGAGAAGAAAGAGAACGAGTGAGTCCAGACAACACAGTTTAAGGCTTTACTTTCATCTATGCCTAAACATTTCCCAGTTGTGTTGGTCAAAACAAAGTGTAATTGTGCTTAATGCTATTTTGAATCCTTACATGCAAAAGAATCCTAATACCTCAGAAAATAATACTAATAGCAATTATTGAGTGTCTCCTATGTGCCAGACTATTCAAAGCTTGTCCCATGTATTAGTTGATTAAATCCTCAAGAAAAATCAATGAGGTGGATACTTTTATTTTCTCCATAAGGAAACGAAGGCATCAGGAGCTTAAGTCATTTGGTCACAGCCAGCCTGTCAGTGGCAGAGCTGTGATTTGAACTCAGACTATCTGGCCCCAGAATCCACACTCTTAACCACAACATAGACAAGTGCTATAACAGCAACTCAACCAAGCAGCAATGAAAGCACTCAGATGGGGTGGTCCAGAAGTCAATGAGGGCTTCCTGGAGGAGGTGACCTGTAACGTTCATCTTGAGGAATATGAAGGTATTTGCCAAGTAGACAAAGCAGGGAAGGTGTTACAGCAAAGGAACCACATGAAAGTAGGACCACGTGCAGGTTTAGGTAGGGGCAGATGCTTCACTGAGGTCAGAGTATGAACTATGAAGGGTAGATGGTGATGGGAGGAGAGACTGGAGTCATAGCAGGGGCCTTGAGGGCCAGGCAGAGGAGCTGGGACTCTTCCTACAGGTGCTGGGGAGCCCTGGAAGGGCTGTGAGCAGGAGAGAGAGGGGTGAGCTCTGGCTCTGTGTGATTTGGCCTGGGCAGGGAGAGACTGAAGGCAGGAGGCTGGGGAGGAGGCTAGGCCAGGGACCAGGTGAGGATGGAGAGGAGGGGTCGGGACAAAGTCAAGGGCAGGAGGGATGGGGCTGGTGACAGACTAAGGTGGTTGGCACGGGAAGGAGACGGAGTGGACCGTGATGGAAATAAAGATGCTTCCGTGCCCCTTTTCTGAAGGATTTCTTGGCCCAGGGGATGCCAAAACCTGGCCTCTTCCGTGTTCCCCCATGAACTAGGCCAGGTCCTGCATCTGGGTCTTCATTCAGGGACCCCCAGTGGTTGCTGCCACTCCCTGGGCTGACACTGTACGTATTAGTTCATTTATTCCTCCCAACCCCGGGGGCGCCTATGGCCCCTGTTTTACAAATGAGGCTAAGTGATGGGGCCAAGGTCACCCATCTAGGAGCCAGGATTTGAACTCAGGCAGCCTGACTCCAGAGCTGATGAGTACTGCCCAGACGTGACACTGCCTGGCTCTTGCCAGCACACCACTGGCCCAAAGGCGGGGCTCGGAACAGGGCTCACTCCTGCTGGGATCCCCACACCCACCTGCACAGACGGCTGGCCACGCTCCTCTCTCCTGCATCCTAGGCTCTTCCCCTCGCTCCAGCTGAGAGATCACATCAGGTTTGGTCCCCAGAAGCCCTGCCCCTGGGAACAGACAGGAGACTCAGCTGTGGGGGTGCGTGCATGGGGCACCCACAAATGGAGGCACTAAGGGCCAATGCAAGACTCTTTTGAGCACCTACTGCATACCAGGGAGAGACTCAGAGCTGACAGCACTTTCAGGCTCTGGGCTGTGTGCCCCACACGGCAGCCAACAGCTGCGTGAGGCTCTTGGGGTCTTGACATGCGGCAAGGGTGAGACTGAGATGTGCTCTAGAGTGTAAAATATATGCTGGATTTAGAAGACATAATAGTGACGAAAACGTAAAATATCTAATTTCTAAAATGAATATTTATTACATGTCGAAATGACGGTATTTTGGATAGATTTGGGATAAATAAAATATATCACTAAAATTAATTTCATCTGTTTCTCTTTTAATATGCCCACTAGAACATTAAAAATTAAGTACGTGGCTCATTTCCTATTTCTATTGGATAGCGCTGCTTGAGAGTCTTCTATGCCTGAAGCCTTCCACCCCTGGATACGTGAATGAAGATACAAGCATCAAAACATCTCAATTCAACTGTTCTTGAATCCTACAGTCAAAACATGTGATCCCTGATGAGAAGAGCAGAGCATTCCAACAACAGTTATAGTGACACTTAAAAACTAACACTTATTAGGCACTTTCTAGGTGCCGGGTACGTTTCTAAGCTTGTTAAAACAGGAAACTGAGGCATGGTTGACTACCTTGTGGGTGGTAATGGAGGAAAAACCATGGGAAAGCATGGAGGGTAGGGGAAATCCAAGGAGGCTTCCTGGAGGAGGTGAGCTGAAGGGCGACCAGGAGTGAGAGTGAGAACATGCCCTGGGGTGCCCGTGTCCCTGCTGGGCATCGCTGCGCATCCAGAAAAGAGCTAGTTGCGGCCTTGCCCTTGAGCAGATCCCAGTCTTGAGGGGGCAGCAGCCCTGCACACAGGCAGTCCCCACCCAGGCGACTCCTTGACTGCTCCCACTGAGGACCACGTTCCTTGCCTGCTGGGCTCGCACCCCACTCCCTGTTGTCACCCAAATGGCTCCACCTCCAATTCTCCATGTCAAACACCTCCTCCCCTCTCCCCACCCTCCTGATGTGCTTCTGCCACTCTCCGCCGCCCACCCCCCCCTTGCCCCAGTGGAGTCTGGCCTGGCTGGCAGGGGTGTCCTGGGTGGGGAACCTGAAGGGTGGAGGGCAGAGGCTGCATGCTTCATCCTGCTGCACCCCCTCCCCACTGTCCCCACTACCCCCACACATCGTGTCCCCCAGACAGCCTGGAGCTCACGACGGCTCTCCACAGCCGGCCTCCTGCCCGCGCCCCTCCCTCCCCGGCCCTCCTTGACCTGCACCGAAATGGCTCCCAACAGTAGCCAGACCCAGCTGCCCTCCTCTGTCACGCATGTCGCGCAGGCACCTGGGGGCTGGAGGGAGTTTCACCTCCGCTCGGAGCCCAAAAGCACAGGGCACGGTCCCGTCTTTTCTCCCCAACTCTCCAAGATGAGTTTCTCCTTGTTTCTTCCCTCCCCAGCCCAGCCTTCTCCTGAGGACACCACGGGGTGGTCCAGTCAGCCCTTCCTCGCTGGGGGTCCCGGGACCACCCCGCGTCTTCCCACATGCCCCGCGCTCGCGCTCTCAGAGGCTCCTTCCATCTCACCTGCTCCCCTTGGCATCAGTCATTCCTCCCCTCCCCACCAGCGGGTCCCACAAGCAAGCGGGTCCCAGGAGCAGACGCAGTCGCTGCCGCAGCCTTGAAAACCCACCTCCCCCTGCCCTGCAGAGGAGAGTAAGGAAGGGAGAGTGCGGGAGGGGGTGGGATTGAGGGGTTCAGGGCTCCGGCCACACAGGGTATGAAGCAGATTCAAGAGAGAGCCCGGTGACCAGGCGGGTGGAGACAGTCCCCGAGATGGGGCGCCTGGGACCCGGGGATATGAGGCCTTTCCCAGGGAAGCATCCTGGGGGACGCTGGCTGCCCAAGGCTGAGCTTGGGGACAGACTGACGAGGTCATCCTGTCCAGGGAAGTTGAGAAGAGTCAGCAAAGAAGACTGGAGACGGCTCTCCTTAGAAAGGCCTGCGTGCCAGCCCTGGAAACTAGGATTTGGGGGAGTCCCCCCATCCCCTAACTAAGGGGGCCCCACTCTGCCTAAGCTGTCTGTATAAACAATGGGAGTTATGCCCAACACCTGCTGCCTCCTGGGAGTCTGGAAGCTGGGTATGTGCCGGGCAGAGGGTCCCTGTGTGAGCCCCCAGCAACCACCCTGGACACGGGGTCTCTAACAGGCGTCCCTGGAGGACAGCACTTCACACGTGTGGTCACAGCGTGCTGCTGGAGGAGTTCAGCATGTCCCGGGTAACTCTGTGGGGAGAAGGCTCTGGAAGCTTGGGCCTGGTCTCCTGGGAACCTACCACATCCTTACGCTGTATGCATCTCAGCTGTGAGGACAACTCTCTGCCGAGTCCTGAGTCTCCTCCTAGCAAATCGCCGACCCAGGAGGTGGTCTTGGGGACCCCCACACAGAAGTTTAAGTCAAGGTTCTGATAAGTTGTCCAGTGAAAGGGTGTAAGGAGAGCTGAAGATGGGGCCTTCAGCCTGTCACTGAGTACATGGAAAAGCAGAGACAGAGGAGCCAGAAGAAGAAACCGAGATGAGACGGAGGGAGAAGGAGATGCAGAACAGAGTGAGGGTCCACAGGAGAGGCCGAGGCCTGAGCAGGTGGGGGCCATGGGGACGAAGAGCAGGGGATGGGGCAGAGAGAGCCAGGCACAGGAGGGCTGGGGGCAAGGGTGGTGCTTGGGGTCTGCTCTGGTGACTGGGGGGACATGGGCCTGACAGAGCTGGGACCGAGGAGGAGGAGGAGCAGGTTGGCTGGGAGACGCTGAGCGGGGTGTGGGCTCTGGTGAGGGCGAGGGTCCTGGGGGGAGGAGGTGTGTGCCAGGAGACAGGTGGGTGGACAAGGGTAGGATTTGGGGGACACACTCAGGGATAGCATTTATGTGCTCTGGGTTGATGTCGAGCCTGCGTTGGAACCTACAGACTGGGAGGCCATCCAGGAGGCACGTGGAGTCAGAGATTCCAGAAAGGGCATTCCAGAGTGGAGTGGAAGTTGAAGTTGCTGGACTTGGAGAGATCATTTGGGAGGGAAGCATGAAAAAGTGCAGGCATAGGTGGAAGTACACCCCCTTTTTCTGGAACATTCTGGAATGCTGGGACTCCAGGACGAGCTGACGGACAGAGGGACAGAGAAGCCAGGCACAGGGCCTGATGAGGGGAGCTGTGGGGCACCAAAGACGCCAGCAGACGCCCATGTTTAAGTGAAAAGAGGGCTGACAGGGCATCACTCCTCTCCCTGGGGAAGGCTGGGGGTGGGGCCTCACCCAGCGAGAGAAGGTTCTGGTAGTTCTCCAGCATCACGTCCCGGTACAGCTCCCTCTGGCCAGGCCCCAGCCAGCCCCACTCCTCCAGGGTGAAGTCCACAGCCACGTCCTTGAAGGTCACCAGTTCCTGGAAGGGCCAGTGTCACATGGCAGAAGGGCCCGTTCTCCCGAAACTCAGGGACGGGAGAGGTCATGGGTCAAAAGCCTATGACTGCTCCTTGCGTTGGAACATTCAGAGTCAGTGATTTTGGGACCACTGAATGTAAAAAGTCCCGAGCAGCCACTAGCCCAGGGGCACCTTGGTAGAAAGTAGAACCAGGTGCCCCCTTCCACACAACTCTTTACTGCCATCTGCTGGAAAACTGTCATAGTAAATATATCAGTGCAGGGTGTAGGATGTCCCCTCGGGACAGGAGGAGGCCCTTCAGGGGTCTCCCGCCCCTTCAGTGAGGTTCCCTTGTGCAGTGCGGAACCTGTACACCAGTACTGGGCTGCCCTTAGAAACACTTTATTTTTTTCTACTATTTTTTTAACTATTAGGTCACTATGAACACCCCCTCCCCCCACTGCCCCTCTCCCCATATTGGGAGAGACAGGGATGGTCCTCTGGGGTCCACAAAGTCCATCTTTGGGAAGAGGGAACCCAAACTCACCTGGCTGTCAGCCATCAGGGTCCCAGTGGCCATTGCTGGGTCCTGGACCTGCACTTCCAGGAGAAAGGGCCAGGCCTGAGTCCACAGAGCTGGAAGAGGCGACCAGAGCAGAATGGGGTCAGTCTCAGCTCAGAAAGACACTGTCTCCAAAGATGCCGCATGACAGAGGATCCCAGACCGGCCTGGTCTGCTATGAGCTAAAGCAAAGGCTTGGGACAGGCTGCCTGAGGCCCCGTTCAATGGCAGCCACAAAACCACGAAGCAGCAGCCACGATGCCAGCTCACAGCACCCACACCACATCCCCAAGGGAGTGACTAGCCTTATCTCTGATGAGGAAACAGAGGCCCGAGAGGTTAAGGCACTTGCTCAACATCACACAGTTACAAGGGGCAAAGCAGGACTGGAACCCAACATCTGGCTGCAGAGCACCTCCCACCCACCGTTTTGCTTTTACTTATTATTTTTTTATTATGGTAAAATACACACATCACAAAATTTGCCAGGGTGATCGCCCTAAAGTGTACAATTCAGTGGCATTTAGTACATTTACAATGTTGTGCAGCCATCACCCGTATCTAGTTCCAGAACATTCCATCACCCCAAATGGAAACCCCACACCCATTAGCAGTCACTCCCACTCCCCTCCCCACTGCCCTTGGCAAACACTCATCTGCTTTCTGTCTCCACGGATTTGCCTATTCTGGACATTTCACATAAATGGAATCACACAAAATGTGGCCTTTTGTGCCTGGCTTCTTTCACTTGGCAGCTCATTTCTGAGCATGGATCAGGGCTTTGTCCGTTATTACGGCTGCACAGTTTTCCCTTCTATCTGTCTCACAGGTCCCAGACCCTGGATTAAGAGGCTGTTTAAATCACAGGTCCAACTGCTAAAATAGAGTTGATGACTCCCTGCCAAGGGGAGACAGCTGTGCTGACTATGTAGCCCCTTATTCATCAGACGTGTTCTAGCCCAGGTGTGGGACAGGCCCCTCGGGGGTCTCTGAGTGCAGGGAGATGAGTGGGTCACAGCGCCACCCTCAGGGGGCTCCCTGTCTGACGGGGGAGACAGGCCAGATCCAGAATGTGCGAAAGTCTAGACAATGTCCCCCAAAGGTACTTGGGGGCCTGTGAATAGGTGCCTTCCATGGCAGAAAGGACCTTGCAGATGTGATGAAGTTGAGGGTCTTGAGTTGGGTGTGCTGGTTTGAAACTGTTATGGACCCAGAAGAGCCATGATCTTTTAATTCAATCTTCTTGGGTGGAACCTTTTGACTGAGTGTTTCCATGGAGATGTGACTCACCCAACTGTGGGTGAGATGTTTGATTAAATTATTTCCATGGAGATGTAATGCGGCCCAATCCAGGTAGGTCTTAATTAGATGACTGGAATCCTTCAAGAGAGCTGAAGGAGAGAAGGAGCTCAGAGAAGGTAAGAGAGACATTCGGAGAGAAGCTAAGATATGTAATCCAGAGTTTGTTCCCAGGAGAAGCTAAGAGCCAACACAGACCCAGACGCTTGGAGATGCTGGGAGATGCAGACAGAAAGGCGTTTGGAGAAGCTAAGGTAAAGACAAAGCCCAGAGTTGCCCCAGAGAAGCTAAGAGAGGACCCCCAGACACTTAGAGAGAAACGCCCTGGGAGAACCAAGCAGAGAGCTGAGAGAAGAGAGACAGAAACCCAGCGACATTTTGGAGAAACCCATTTTGAAACACAACCTGGGAGCAAAGGACCAGTAGATAGATGCCAGCCACATGCCTTCCCAGCTGACAGAGGTGTTCTGGACGCCATCAGCCTTTCCTCGGTGAAGGTATCCTATTATTGATGCCTTGGTTTGGACACTTCTACAGCCTTACAACTATAAATTTGTAACCTAATAAATCCCCTTTATAAAATCCAATCCATTTCTGGCATTTTGCATAATGGCAGCTTTAGCAAACCAGAACAGTGGGGGATCAACTTGGAGGGAGACTGACACAGAGGAGCAGAAGGCCATGAGACAGAAGCAGAGGGGAACAGCCTAAGGGAGAGAAGGTGCTATGTGCTGGCTTTGAAAATGGAGGATATGGCCACGAGCCAAGGAAAACAGGGCACCTCTAGAAGCTGGAAAACTTCTAGAAGGAAGGAAACAGATTCTTCCCTAGAGTCTTTGGAGGGAGTGTGACAACGATGTGATTTCAGCCCGGTGACACCTGGTCTAGACCAGACACCTCCAGAATGGGGAGAGAAGACATTTTCAGTGTTTTAAGTCTCCAAGTTTGCACTAATTTGTTTCAGCAGTCACAGGAAGCTAATAGAACCGAGAAATGAAAAGATTCAGCACCTTGCAATTACTGTCTTAAACATCTCCTCACAGATTGCTCTTTAATTACAAAAAGAAGAGGGGAACTTTAGAGGGGAGAAATGGGCAGCACCACCTTAGCCCAATGATCGAGGTGGAGGAAACTGGGGTGGGGCAGACAGATATCCTGGGCCCTGATCTGATGAGCGGGGACACAGCATTACTTCTAGGATACACCTGCCCAAAGGCAACACCTGAATCTAATCGAGAGGAAACACTAGATGGACCCACACCATGGGATGGTAGGCAAGGACATGGTCTGCTGTGAAGGTCAGGAGAAGACTGTTCCAGGTGAAAGGAGAGCAGGAGACAGGACAGCTAATGCAGCGCATGATGGCACTTTTCTTTTGACTTAAGGACATTATCGGGACAATGAACAAAATTTGAATAAAGTCTTTAGATTACCTAATAGTAGTGTATCGAAGAGAATTTGCTGATTGTTATGTAAGAGAATGACCTAGTTTTAAAAAATACACAAAGACCCAGAGAGAGGGGGACAGAGACCCAGAGAGGTGGGACGGAGACCAAAAGAGAAGGGGTCGGGGACAGAGACCCAGAGAGAGAATGTTAGACCCAGAAAGAGGGCGACGGAGACCCAGAGAGAGGGGGACGGAGACCCAGAGAAAGGGGGACAGAGACCCAGAGAGGAGACGGAGACCCAGAGACTGAGGTACAGAGACTCAGAGGGGGACAGAGCCGTGGGCGCGTCCTCAGCGCTGCGCCCGGCGCGCGGGTCAGCCCTCCCAGGTTTGATTCCACGTCTACCACTTATTAGCTCGGGGACCTGGGAGAAGCCGCGGAGCCCACCCGAGTCCCGCCTTCCTCACCTGCCGAGTGGGGGAAGGTAGACTCCTCCTGGGAGACCGCAGCCCTCCGCGCTCGCTCTGACCCTAGAGAACAGGAGGCGCCCCACGCCTGCGCGCTGAGCGGTCAGAGGTTCCGGGGCAGACTCGCGGATGACAGGAGGAGGCCGGATACCGCCCACAGAGCCCTTCCCCCTCCCACCCTGGCCCGCCCCCGAGACCCCGCCCACCTGGCTCCAGGTCCGGACTCACGTGTGCGCCCCTTAGCTCAGGTCAGACCTTCCCTCCCTCCAGGGACCGCGGAGTGCACCTGCACGGCTGGCGCCTCAGCCCGGTAAGCCCCGGGACCACGGTTAGACTATATTTCCCAGAATCGGCAGCGACTCACGCTCTGGGGAATGCTGGGAAATGGAGTCTGGGAGTGGGATCTGGGTCGGGAAAAGAGGAAAAAAATGTTCTGAATACAGTGCTTCCTTTGCAGCTGGAGGAAGCCTGGTATTTACGAAATGTGTGGCTGCACTGGGGCCGCAGATATCTCCATTTGAGCCAGAACCTTTTCTCTGCCCTACACAGGAGGCGATGTGTTAGTCCATCTAACCAAAATTTCTTCTTCTATAGGTAAAGCTTCAGGACAGACAGAAGTTGGCCCCGTATAAACTGATGTTGAAGGAATTGAGCCCCTGCTACTTAATTATCCAATTTCCTTGACTTCTTATTCTGTCTCTCACCCTCACAGATGTTGCACAGAAAAGAAAATGTAATAACTTCAAGCTTTCTTGAATGAATGAATGTTGAATGCATGAATGACTATGTACAAATGTTCCTGGACAATGTCTATGATACCTCCACTATGCCATCCCCATTACCAGGGAGAGGCAAGGAAATGAATTCTCTCTCCTGGAGCCTCCAGAAGGAACCAGACCCTCAGGTAATGTGTGACAGGCATGTTACATGAGTAAGAAATAAACTTTCATTGCTACAAACTACTAAGCTGTGGGGGGGTATTTGTTACTGCAGCATAACATGCCTTTCCTGACTGATACAATCACATCTTAAGACCTTGATGAGGCTTACATTTGATACAAGTCAGTTAGCACAGTGCATCCTGGCTATTTGTCACAAAGCTTGTTAACTCCAGGACCCTGTAGAATGGGCAGCGTGGCACAATGGCTAATCCCACTTATTTGCTGTGTGACACCGTCAAAGTCATTAACTTCTCTGTGCTTCAGTTTCTTCATTCTACATGGGGATATAACAAATATCTTCTTCAGCAGGTTATGAGATTTCAATAAGTTGATAGCAGAAAAACCATTACAACATTAGGTGGCAAATAGAAAAATACCAGCTATAGGTCTGCTGTGAATGTTATTAAAAGTTATTAATAGTTCCCACCTCCTGATCTTCGCCTTTGCTGCTCCCTCTGTTGGGAATGCCCCTTCTCCACTTTTGGAAAACTCCTACTTTTCTTTCAAGAACAAGCTCCTACAGCCTCTCCTCTGGGAAACTTTCCCCGATTGCCACCCAGCAGGAGTTGGCAACTCCCTTCCTGGCTCCCATAGGCCTTTGAACATCCTGGTATCCTAGCCTGATCTTGCTGGGATGCAGTTATTTGGTAACTGTCTGTTTCCCCTGCCCCAGACTCAGCGCCCCAGGGAGCTCCCATCACACTGTACTTACGCACAATTTAATTATCCTTTTACTGCTTGCTTCTCCCGGAATGTTCCTAAGAATTTAAGGAAGTGGCTGGACTAGCAGCGTGAAGATATTTTTAAAAAACACCACCACCACTGCTAGCCAAGCAGAAAGCATCTTCGGACCACTTTTGCCCCCCCCGCGCTAGACCCTCCCTGGTGGGCCTCAGTCTACCCAACCACCTAGGAAGTGGACGGGAAGCCCAGCATCTTCCCACGCTCTTGCGGACTCGGCTGCAGCGGCCCCGACCCCCCGGGCAGCGATGACGTCACGCGGGCCGGGCTGTCACCATGGCGAACAGCAGGCCATTGCCTAGCCACTTCCCCGGCAGAAATGCGTGGGTTCCTCGCAGAGGCACTCGGCAGAGGCACAAGCAGTGCCCGATCAGAGATAGAGAGGCCCAGCCGTGCCCGAGGCCGGAACGTGCCTCTAGAGCAGAACTGGAACCTGGTTCCCGCGGACTTTTCCGACACCGTAGGAGGGAAGGGACGGTCCACCGAGAAGTGCGGAAAACTACCATTCCCAGAATCCTTTCGAATGGGTCCTCTGTTCTAAGGCGAAGGCGCCCAGTAACAGCGCGCTCTCTTGCGCATGTCCTACGTTTGGTGTCTTAGCAACGGATCACAAGGAAAGTCAAGGTTTTGGCCAATCAGAAGTCGCTCTTTAATTGCACACACTCCTGCCATTAAATAGACGAATATAGTGTCTGGCAACGGATGCAATCACGGGAGATGGAAGATTCTGGGAAATGTAGTTTATTAGAGAATTTTAGCGGGCCCACCAATTCTTACTACTCTTTCGTTTCATATCTATCACTGATACGAAGAATTTCCTGTCACCTAACAGAGATCGATAAACATGTTTTAGTTGGCTTGCAGTATTTGAAATAAATTAGTTTTGAACACCAATTATGGAGAAATTTCACATAAGAATCTTCCCGAAATCCAAAGATTTGAAAATTCTGGGGCTATTGTCACCATAACCAGAGTATTTTCTATTCCGTTCAAGTGGGACCTGCAATCATTCACTTTACCTTTCCAGACCCATGAGATTTTTGAGTTTTCAATCCCAGACCCCAGGAAAAACTGCCAAGCTCCTTTCCTTGGCATTCAAAGCCTTTCATTATATGGACAAAGCTGTCTTTGTCAGCTTGTTTCCCAACACTGCTACCCTCATTCATTCAGCAAATATTTACTCTGTGCCTGCTCTGGGCCAGGCATTGCGCTAAATGCTGAACCTTCAACTAAATTCAGCATTGTTTTTATTTTTTAAACGAATCTTCCCACCCTATAAATTACCCATTAAATGAATCCTGAATTAGATAACAATTGTTCTGTGAGGTTCATAAGCTGAAAGAATCCATTCTATCTGAATCCATTTGGTGCCTACTCTGAGTTAGCGAGTAATGAGAGTTGAGAGCAAAGAATTTATCTGAAAATGTATCCAGATCCACTCAGGAACACAGAGGGTGAGAAATCGGAGCTGGGATAGGGATACCTGAAACCCCCACAGCAAACCCTGCTGTTCCCCTCAGCCTAGAATGCAGTTACAACCACCCATGAGAGGTTGGATTATGCACCCTGACATGGACACGTTCTTAATCTTAATGTTCATTCCTGCGGGTATGAACTCACTATAAATAGGGCCACTCAAAGATGTTATTTTTAATTAAGTTCTGGCCCATGAGCCAGAGTGGGTTTTAATCCAGGTTACCGGAGGCCTTTTAAAGAGACCTGGGAAGTCACACAATGAAGAAAGACGAGGGCATCACCATGTGACAGAGAAGCCAAGGAACCCCAAAGATCGCCAGCAGCCAGCACCAGCACACTCCAGTCTCTGGGGAGAAAGCAAGCCTTGCCGATATCTTGACTTTGGACTTCTACTAGGCTCAAAACTGTGAGTCAATACATCCCTGTTGTTGAAGCCAACCTGTTGTGTGGTGTGACTGCAGCTCAGGAAAACCAAGACACCATCTCTGCTGGCCATCTTTGAAGGTTAGACCATGGTGTCATCTTCACTGGGACGCATTTCTCCCTCCATGTAGGAATGGTTGTCCCTGAAACCTCTCACGATAGGTTGGCCATCCCTCTCCAAGGCCAAAATCATCTTCTGCCTTGAATTAGGGTAATTAGTTTCTACAGATGAGTCAGTCCTGGTCCCAGCCCTTGAGGGACAGCAGTTTCTCATAGGGAAAAGGAGCTGGACACCAATTAGATGCTTCAAATTAGGGTCACTGTTTCAGTTTGCTGAAGCTGCTGGAATGCAATGTACCAGAAATGGGTTGGCTATTACAACTGGGATTATTATCTTACAATTGCAGTTTTTAGGCTGTGAAAATGTCCAACTCAAGGCATCAGCAGGACAATATCCAAACTCTGAAGACAGGCTGCCAGCATCTGGGAGACACCTCTGTCACATGAGAAGGCACATGACTGGTGTCTGCTGGGTTTCATTGCTTTCAGCTTCTGGCTTCAGTGGCTTCCTCTCTCAGCTCCACCAGGGGCTCTTTCTCTAAGTTCTCTGGACCTTTTCTGTCTTTTATTCTCTTGTAAAGGTCTCCAGTAAAAGGATAAGACCCACCTGGAATGGACTGGGTCACATCTCAGTTGAAATATTCTCACCAAAATGTCCCACCTACAGCAGGTCTGCACCTACAGGAATAGACTGAAAGAACATGGCCTTTTCTGTACACAACAGCTTCAAACCACCACAGTCAACAAGAAGCCAACAGAGACATTATGGAATCTGTCATAGATTTTATTAAACTTTTCCTTCCCCCTTTGCCACCCGTAAACACCCCTCTATCGCAGCAGGAGTCTTCGGTTTTGTCTGTACATACAAGCCCTGGTCAGAGAGAAAAGAACTGGAGATTAGAAAGAGAACTTCAGGCCCCTCAACATCAACAGACCCCAAACTCCCCAATTGATCACTGGCTTGATTTGGCTTAGCCTTTCAAGGGTGCCAGGCAGTATGAGTGTCTGGGTAGATTTCCAGGGATCTCAGCTAATCAGTGTTGGCACGAGAGAAGGGAGGAGAGAGAACTTGGGGCTTGGAGTAAGGGTAAAATGCAGACATGGAAAGAGTCTGAAAAGCAGAAGACTGAGAGACACAGATATGGGGGAAGAGACTTAAAGAGAAGGGAAAGACAAACAGATGGAGAGAGAAGAGGTAGAGGCAGAAGAGGGAGACAGAGAAAGGAGGAGAGAGAGTCAGAGATGCAGAATAGGGCTGCATATGACATAGAATGTGTCTGGTCTTTGTTGTGGGTTCTTGGGAGGAAACCTGCAAACCCTTGGGATTTCCCATGGTAGGAAAGTCTAATTCATGGGGGCCCTTTGGACCACACCTGATGGCTTATGCTAAAGAGGGGCTCCCCAGGTATTTTATGCTAATGAGGTGACTCAGGATGGGGACAGCCAGGAAGACCAACCTTGTCATTAAAGGGTTGGGACTTCTGGCCGTGTGGCATCAGAGGAGGGGATGGGGCTGGAGACCAAGTCCGACCATTTGACCACGTGGCCAGTGACCTCAATCAACAAACCATAACACATGAAGCCTCAACAAACACTCTGGGTGAGCTTCCCTGGTTGGCAATATTCTTTGAGTATTGTCACACATCGATGTGCCCAGAGGGTAATAAGTCCCTGAGGACAACAGAAACTTCATGGTTTGGTCCCTCCCAGATTCTCTACCCCCACCCCTACCCTTTGATTCCTTTTGGCTTGTATCTTTTTGCTCGAATAAAACTGTAATTGTACGTATAGCACTTTCCTCAGTTTTGTGAGTTGTTCTAGCAAATTATTGAGACTGAGGGAGTCTGGGGGATGGGGGAAGAAACTCCAAATTTGTAGTCAGCCGGTCAGAAGTGAGGGGACCCCAGAGCTTGGGGCTGGTGTCTGAAGTGAGGACAGGCTTTTGGGGGGCTGTGCCCTTAACCTGTGGAGTTTGGCCTCACTCTGGGCTGGCTGAAAGATAGAGGGAGAACCTAGGGGACATGTGGGGAAGAAATAGAGACCGATGGGGAGAAACTTCTAGAGACTGGGAGAGAGAGACTTGGAGCCATAAAGGCAACCTGAGGGGCAGGTGATAGAAGAATTGGGACTGGGACAGAGGAGGGACCAAGAAAGCCCTGTGGGAGAAGTGGGGAGACTTGGGGAAGGGGGAGTTTCAAAGATGGAGAAAGAAGCTGATAGGGACTGAGAAAGTTCCATGCAAGAGCCGACAGGGTGCTAAGTACTTTCAAGGGCTTCACCACCACCTGTTTTTGCATATGAGAAAACTGAGGCTTGGAGATATCAGGGAAAGGAGGGGAGGGGACAATTGGAGGAGGCTGAGAGATGGGTCTGGAGGGGGGAGTGGCAAGCAGCCAAAAGCAGAAGAAGATACATGAATATAGAATAATGAAACCATCCTGGGATTGTATTTCATCTTTATACCAATGTAGTCACAAAATATAATTTTAATTTTTTTTTACAAGAAGGCAAAATGGCCAAGAGCCACAGAAGTTACAACACAGTCCTGGGGAGGGGGTGGGGGGAGATGGAGGGATTCAAGGATAGACAGAGGGGCTGGAGGCGGCAGGCAGACAGCGCTGGCCACAGAGGGGAGGAAGGGAGGGGACAGCGAGTGTGGGAACTGGGGGTTGGGGGAGTGGGCAGTGAGACCCAGACAGGAGGGGAGGGTCCGCCCTGGGCACAGAGACTGAAAGAGCTGTCTTGGAGAGGGAGCCCTCGACCAATGCCACAACCCACTAAAGAAGACCCAGACTCAGGGGGCAGAGCTTGGAGAGCTAAAAGGAGGGGAGACAGATGCAAGACTCTGAAGGGGGCTTAGCGGGCATGGAGGGGGAGCTGGAGGCACAGGGACAGGGACAGAGGAAGAAAGGAAGGGGTTGTGATGAGAGGGAAACAGTTCAGAGGAAGACACCAAGGAAGGGAGAGAAAGGGAGAGGGAGGGAGAAACTGAGGCAGAGAGGATCACAGATGGAGAAAGAGAGCAGAAGAGGGGCTTGTTGAAACAGGCAGAGAGCGGGGAGAGGAAGGGAGAGGACAGACAGCTGGAGACAGACCAGACAGACAGGCCTGGGGAAGAGGCTGCCAAAGGAGAGGATGCCAGAGCGCACAGGAGGGATGGGAGAGAGGAGAAGGAGACAGACGGAGGGACGGGGAGGGCCAGGAGAGGGCAGCCACCGAGACAGGCTTGAAGAGAGCTTCAGAGATGCAGGCAGAGACGAGAAAGAAGATGGGGCATGGACCCAGATGGAGGAAGAGGCTGGAGAGAGACACAGAGGCAGAGAAGCAGAAAGAGGGAGAAGGCCAGAGACAGAAAGTCAGAAGGAGAGAAACGGAGGATGGGAGGGACGGAGGGAGACAAGACACAGGGAAAGAGGGACGGGGAGGCCCAAGAGGACACAGGGAGGGGCCCGGGGGGCCTGGACCAAGGAGGGGCAAGGGTGACTCACGAGACCAGGATCACAGCGAAGACGAAGAGGGCCAGGCCCACAGAAGCGACGGTGCCCAGCAAGGCCTGGCTCCTCGGGTACTGCTGGGAGGTGTCGTACCGCAGGGCCAGGCGGGGCTGCCGGTCCACTGGGTGGGGGTGGAGGGACCCCCGACCTCAAAGTAAGCGCCCCGTATTCGCCTCCCACCCGCACCCCCCGCAGCAGGGCGGGCCCCCTCTCCCCTCTTCTGGGGTCTCCTGGCATCTGACGCTCCATCCATCTGTTCATCCGTCCATTCATCCATCCACCCATCCCTGAAATCCTGTATCCCATGCACCTAGCACAGGACACGGCCATGCACCAAAACATCAGCCCTCCCTGCACACGTGGCCATCTTGGCTAAGAGCCCGGTGCTGCCTGCGGCTCGTCTGCTGGGGCAGGGGGGACTTGGTTAGTATGCCTCAAAACCAAGAAAAGAGATAGCAACACCCCAAGCATGCCAGGGAGGCAACGAGCTGGCCATTTCATGCCAAGATGAAACAGCTGCCCGCGTCTTAGCTGGTGACCTTGAAGGTGGCTGTGGAGTCCCTTTCTGCATCTTCCACTCGCCCTCTCTCCATCTGTCAGTGGAGCCTCCTGGCTCCAGAACCACCTGCCTGGCCCCGCCCCCTCCTCCCTCCTCTCCTGCGTGCCCCCTACAGGCTGTTCCCCGCGTGGCCGCCGGGGGGCGCCAGTAATTCCCAAGTCAGCTCAGAGCTGCTCAGAGCTTTCCAGTAGCTCCTCCCTGGCGGTAGAAGAAGAGCCCTCACCTGGCCAAAAGCCCTGAGGGACTTGGCCCCCATGTCGCCTGGCCCCAATCTTAGCTACTCTCCTCTCAGTTCGCTGGGTTCTGGGCAACCTGGCCTCCTCCTGGTTGCTCAGTCATGCTGGATCTTTGCACGCGCTGTTCCCTCTGTCGTTCACACTGATCCCTACACTCTCTCGCTACCTTCAGGTCTCAAAGGTCATCTCTTCACAGACACCTCCCCAAAGGCCTTCTCTAAAGTAGGGCTGCCCCCTCAGCCCCAGGCACTTTCCATCAAATTGTTCTCATTTGTTTTCCCTGCAGCACTTATCCCTATCTGAAATTAGTCTTTTTGTTCACATAATTAGCCTCTAATCCAGTGGTTCCCACCTGAGGATGATTTTGCCCCCACCCCGGACATGTGACAATGCCTAGAGACATTTTTGGTTGTCATCATTGGGAAGGGGTGCTCCTGGCATCTAGTGGGTAGGGGCTAGAGATGCTGCTAAACCTCCCACAATGCACAGGGCAGCCCCCCCAAAAGGATGATCCAGCTCCAAAAGTCAATAGAAACCCTAGTCTACCCCCTACTCTAACCCCTCACCCCATTAAATTGTGAGCTCCGTGAGGGCAGGAACTCCACATGTCTCCCAGCGTGGGGCATTAGGAAGCTCTCAAAATATGTGTTGCAGTTAAATACCATCCCAAGGAAGTAAACAAACAAATCCAGAAAGGGGGACAGTCAATGCAGGACCACTTCTTTTCAACTAATCAATATCATGGGGGAAAACTGATAGGAGAAACTTCTATATGAAAAAAGGAATGGAAAGACAGAACAACTGACTATTAGGAGAATGCCCTTTCTGAGGTCCTGGTTTGAACAGAACGAGTGTGAGAAGTATTCTGGGGGTGATTACAGGAGTTGGAAGATGATCTTGGAATTATTTGCTACCGAGGGATTATCATTAGGTCTATGGTTATCTAGCAAAGGGTGCTTATTTTTAGGGTGCACATTACATGGGTGAAATCTCGTGATGTTGGTGATTTCTTTCAAAATACTTTGGCGAAAAAATAAAATAGGTGAAGTGCAGGTGGGAAAATGTTATTGTTAGCCTAATTTGATAGAAAGTGCTACTTTAGAGAGTGTGATCAGAGAGGAGGTGACTTTTGAGGCCTGAATGAAGTGAAAGGGAGTGAGGGTATCATTGTGAATAACGGAGGGAAATGCATATGCCAAGATCAAACAAGACTGTTCAATTTTGATTGCACTCTTTGCTATAATAAGCATATACTGGAACTTGCAAACTAATTTTTTTTAAAATCTGGATGAATGGATGAATAAATGAGTGTGATTGAATGAGGAAGCAAATTCAGCATATCCTTCTGGACTCCCCAGGAATGGCACTAAGAGGGGAATGATTTTTTAGCATTGTGCCAGTTTGAATGTATTATGTCCCCAAAAAGCCATGTTCTTTAATGCAATCTTGTGGGGGCAGACGTATTAGTTTTGATTAGGTTGGAATCTTTGGATTAGGTTGTTTCCATAGAGATGTGAGCCACCCAACTGTGGGTAATACCTCTGATTAGATTATGTCCATGGAGGTGTGGCCCCACCCATTCAGCATGGGTCTTAATTAAATCACTGGAGCCCGATAAGAGCTCAGATAGAAGGAGCTCACTGCTTGCTGCAGCCAAGAGAGACATTTTGAAGACAGCCATTGGAAGCTGACACTGACATTTTGGAGAATGTAATTTTGAAACGCAACCTGGGAGCAAGCAGACACTAGCCACATGCCTTCCCAGCTAACAGAGGTTTTCCAGATGCCAATGGCCTTTCTCCAGTGAAGGTGCCCTATTGCTGATGCCTTACCTTGGACACTTTATGGCCTTAAGACTGCAACTTTGTAACCAAATAACCCCCCTTTATAAAAGCCAATCCATTTCTGATGTTTTGCAAAATGGCAGCTTTAGCAAACTGGAACAAGCACCTACTATTCTGGGATTAAGAAGCATTGTGCAATGATGGAGGATCTACCCTTTCAAACAGAGAGGAGGGAAGCTGAGTCCTAGAATGTGGAAGTGACTTCTCAAGCTACTCTGACTGAGTGATAAGGGAAGGTGGTGTATGGGAGACCCCCAAACCCACATTCATGGGGACACAGTTGTCCTCACCCCCCAGGCACGAGGGCTATGGCTCCCCCCAGCCCTAGGACCTTACCGAAGCAGTTTTCATATTTGATGCATTGAGAGGTGACATTCTGGCAAAGGAAACAGTCCAAGACTTCTCCTTCTAGTGTGCCTGGGGCAGAGGAGAGGGAGAAGTGGGGTGAGAGTGTCTTTCAGAGGGAAAGAAGGGGAAAGAGAAGACTGGGTTCCCTGGCCCTCCTAATTTGGGAGGTCTTGCTCCATAGCCCAGCAAGCTGAGCCAAATGCATGGACCATTCACATTAAAAACAAGTTTTATATATTTATTCCAGAGTTGAGTTGAGTTGAGTTGACCCCCACTTTCTGTTTGTAGACATTTAAGGAAGCATTTATTGGTTTTGAGTTTGCACGTTCCTATTTCCACTTTGGAGCTCCCCTGTGGGAGAGAGTCTAACTGTACATGCTCACTCCTCTGTCTCCTTTTCCTGCCTGCATGAAAGACTGCATTTCCCGGGCTCCCTTGCAGTACGCTGCAATCATGTGACCATGTTATAGCCAATGGAAAGTGGGCAGAGCGCTGCACGCCACTTCCAGGTCTGGCCATCAAACCGCCGGTGTGAGTACCTTCCCTCTTTCTCTGCTGAAACAACCTTGGAAGCTACGGGATGGCAGCAGCCTGGATTCCTGAGTCACCACGTGGAGGAGACATAAAGGAACTTGCATCAGAGAGAAATAAACTTTCATTAATGTTAAACCACTGAGATGTGGAAGGTTATTTGTTACTACACCTATCCTAGCCTGACTTGCATACCCCAAAATAACTTTTTTGCTGGTCGCAACCATTTTCCCAAACCCTCAAAAAGCAGTTATCCCTGGGTACTATGGCTTTGGGGTGGGAGAACCACTGAATGGAGCAGGTGTGATGGGGTAAGGAGGTGTAGGAGCGTAGAGAAGAGAGAGAAGCAACAAATCCAGGACTTACGGCAAGTTACAGCATTGCAGGCTGCAAGAGAAAAGAGCTGAGGTGAGTTAAGTTGGGAGGTGATTTGAGAAGTTCATTAGGAAGGCATCAGAAGAGGGAGAGAGGGGTGACTCTGGGAAAGGAGAGAAGAGAATAATGGGGAGAAATGGACGGCTGAGGTGAGGAAGGAGTCTGGGAGAAGAGGTGGGAGAAGGGAATCCACGGGTCAAACAGGGAAGGGAGAAGGGGGTTTAGTGGAGAGTTGGGGCCGCACCTTTTACTTCATACTCTTTCAAAACCTTCTTGAGTTCCTTGATCACACTCCTCCTGAAATTCACTAGCTCTTCCAGCAGAGGCTCATCTGAGGAGAGAGAGACATGCTCTTGGGGTGGGGGGTGGGGCAATTGGCAGGACCACCCCCATCAGTGGCTTCCAAGAGAAAGGATGAAGAAGCTCTTTCTTCCTCACCTACCAGGAGTAACAAGACCAGGTATTATCAAGATCCGCTGGGCAAATCCATGGGTCACAGTTTCTAAACCGCTGTGTGACCTCAACCACCCTCCTTTGGTCTCAGTTTCCACATCTGGTAAATGGTAGAAGGAATTGACAATCCTTTTCCTTCTCTTTCTCTTTCTCTTCTCTTCTCTTTTTCTTCTGTTTCTTCTCTTCTCCCTTCCCCTCCCCTTTCTTTCCCTTCTCCATCATTTCAACACAGCCTCCCAGCTTTATATACTATCTAGACCTGCAATTGCTGCACACAGCTATTGAGCACTCGAAACAGGCTAGTCCAAATGAGATGTGCTGTTAGTATAAAACATACATCAGATTTTGAAGACCCAGTATGCAAAAAGAAAAAGTAAAATATCCCAATAATTTTTATATTGATAAATATTGAAATGGTAGTATTTTGCCTATATCAGGTTAAATAAAATATATGCCTAAAATTAACTTCACCTGTTTCTATTTACCTTTGTTTTTTGAAGTGTGGCTACTAGAAAAGTTGAAATCACCCACAGGAGTCTATTTGGGGCTCTCATGATCTTTCTGTTGGAAAGCACTGCTCTACATGTGGACAATTCCCACATATCCATGCCTGGCTCAACACCTCACAGAATTCCAGAATCCTCTATCCAGCCATCCACCCCAGGCCTCCACTTGGGTGTCTCCCAGGCATCTCAAACTCAGTAAGTCCCTAATGTAACTTTGGATCTTCTCCCCCAAACCCAGTCCTGGCTCCCCAGTCTCCTCCAGCTCAGCTATCCTGGACTCCTCTCATTTTCTCACAACTATCCCTAACCCATGCAATTTATCAGCACGCGAGCCAGAGAATCCCATCTTCAAAACAGACGGACACAGGAATCCAGTCATTCTCACCCCTTCACACTGCTATCACCTTGGCTCGAGCCATCGTCGTCTCTTGCTGGGGCCATTGCCACAACCTTCTCACTCATCTCCCGGCCTCTTGTCCTTGCCCTGCTAAAGTCTCTTCCCAGCAGCTACAGGGAGCCTGGGAAGACCTAAGTCAGTTTGCTTGGCTCTTCTGCTCAGAGCCCTCCCACGGGACCTAGGAGAAAAGCCCAAGGCCCTTCCAAGGGTCTAAGAGGCCCTACAGGATCCACCTGCCCCCCAACCCCTAGCAACTCATCTGTCCCCCCACCCCTGTCACTCCTCTCCAGCCTCCCTGGGCTCCCAGCTTTTGGGCGTATTATGCCAAACATCCTCCCTTTGGGAGAGGTCGCCTGGTGAGAGTGTCCATCTTTACCTGGGGGCCTGGGGCATGGCAGATAGCCTGGGCTGGCCCTGTGATGTTGGATGGGGCCTCGGCCAGTGGGGTCACCTTGGCCTCTGGAGAGGCTGAAGACTAAGGGCTTAAGGTGATACCTACGTGGTGAACCCCCAGTAAGAGCCAGACCGCAAGGCTGGGGTGAGCTCCCTGGTTGGCAACACACCATGTGTGTTGCCGCACATCATTGCTGGGAGAATTAAGCTTGTCGGCCCGACTCCCTGGGGAGAGGACGCCTGGAAGCTCAGGCCTGATCCCCCCTGGAGTCTGCCCTCTGCACCTTTCTCTGCTGCTGATTTTAACCTGTGTCCTTTTGCTCTAATGGATCATAATGTAACAGCTTTGCTGAGTTCTGTGAGTCCTTCCAGCGAATCATTGAACCTGACTGGTCTTGGTAACCCCCCAAACACACACATACACACACACACATATTTGATATTTGATATTGTTTTTCGTCTCTCCCCCTGGCATATAAGTCCCACCATGGTAGGGATTTTTGTCTGTTTTATTCACTGCTGTTTCCTCATCTATAGAACAGCATGTAGTGGATTGCCTGGCATAGAGTAGATGCTCAATAAACATGTCTAGAATGACTGCACTCAGTGGCTTTTTTTTTATTTTCCTATAGTTTTATAGAGTTGTATTCACATACCAAACATTTATCCACAGTGTACAATCAGTTGTTCGTAGTATCATCATAAAGCTGTACATTTATCACCACAATCAGCACCTGAACATATTGGTTACTACAAGAAAAATTGCATTCTGTGCTCTTGTCACACAGTATTATGCTATTTATTTCTGGATCTATACAACCAATCCTAAACATTGTGTAGTCCTTCAGCATCAAATGGCGGGTCCCAACCCTCTTTCTATCTCCTGGTCGCCTGTGTTGTCAGCTTTTAACTCCCAAAGTTTGTTCATTAATGTCTGTTCATATTAGTGAAACCATACAGAATCTGTCCTTTTGTTTCTGGCTAACTTCACTCAACATAATGTTCTCAAGGTTCATCCACATTATTATATGATCCATGCCTTTGTTCTGTCTTACAGCT
>PVKY010001572.1:0-30884 GCA_004027775.1 Bradypus variegatus | reverse complement strand
TTTGTTTTTTAAAAGAGCTTTTGTGTCAAACTGTGTATTCATACAAAACTAAATTTGCTCTCTGTTGAAATACTGTGGATTTTTAGTCTGCTCTTAATGAAAAGTTATAAAAAGTTTTTTCTTAACCATCTGTGTACTCTGTCCAGAAGATGAAGATTTTATATCAGAGTCATATTGTTGTTAATGAGAATGTCTATGTTAGCCTTATCATCTTTTATTTCAGAAGACAAGTCTTCTTGCTTGTAAGGAAGAATTGTTACAAAGGATTTGTTCTTTCACCTTGTAAAAGTGAGGTGCTAGAATACTATAACATACTACATAGGAGGTTTGGGGGAAGTATTACAATAATTAAAATGAGTTTTTTATTCTTCTGTTAGGTAAATTTGTGTGGGTGAAAAGTTATTTATATATTTAGAAATTGTTTAAAAATTCCTTAAAACTTGACAACGTTCTCACTGTCCATGTTATTTCCTGATACTGACCTGTATGATGCTAGACAACAGTAAACAATGTTGTTAGTCACAGTTTTGGTTATTCCTAGAAAAAAAGCTACAGGTCATGGAAACAGACAAATTTACTTGTCAGTTACACTGCTTTGCACTAATGCTTCTCTAAAAGCATATGTGGTCAGCTGTAAGTCAGAGCTTCATCTGCAACAAGGAGAAACTTTAAAAGGGAAGCAAGACAAATATATAAATTATGTCTTACCTGTTAATTAACATAACCCTGGTGAACGTGTAAAAGTGAAACAGGACAAAACCTTTGCTATGGTTTGTCAATATAAGACCATTGTCAAATGTTATTTCTGAAAATAGCTTCATTCTGAATTGCTTATAAGAAAACTTAAGGCTTAGATTGTAAGCTCTTACAGTAATCACATTTATTCTTGAGTTTTAACTGTTATTTCTAAATTCTAAATTCAGGCAGAGGTGCTTTGCTCTTTGTATAACCTGTTAGTTCCCTAGCGCTTTAAGATAACCTGAGACTCAGGGCTAGCGTTCTCTAGTTCTGAAAGTCAGCATTACTCCAAACAACAACTGTTAAAAAGCTGAAAACAATCAGACTTTGATTAAAGTGTGAATGAAGCTGACCTGGTTAAGACTAAGGTAAATCAGAGTATGGGGTAAAAGATAATATTGTCTGTATTTAAAACTTTGACTTCTGTGTGAGACCAAAAGAAGAGATGTTTATTTTGTCCAAAATTTAAATTTTCTGTAGCACACTATCTAATTTAACTTGTCCAGTCAGTTTATTTCAACAACCTAATTCAGCTTTATTTGACATGGAGCCTAGAATAAGGAATAAAATCTTAATATTCTGTACAAGTTAGTTATACCCTGATGCATTTCAAAGTATTTTAGGCAAAAGAGCAAGAGAGAGAGAGAGAAAGAGAGAATTTGAAAGCTCCCTTGAGGGACTAGAGAAAAGATGGAACTCTTAAACTTCCCCACCTGGGGAATTCCCGATGTTCTCTTAGGCAGTGGGGGCTCCCATTGTGATGGACCATGCCCTTGATCTTGAGGCTTGCCCTTGAGAAACTTATTTCTTTAATGGCAAAGCTAGGCCTGATTATAATTAATGCCTAAAAGTCACCCCCCAAAACCTATTTTGTTACTTAAATGTGGTCTCCCTCTCTCTCTAAACCAAACTCTTCAGATAAACTCACTACCTCCCCCTACTATGTAGGACATGACTCCCAGGGGTGTAAGTCTCCCTGGCAATGTGGGCCATGACTCCCAGGGATGAGCCTGGCCTTGGCATAATGGAATTGGATGACCAAAAGGGGGAAAAGAAGTAAACAGAATTTCAAAGGCTAAGAGATTTCATATTGAGTTGAGAGGTTATTCTGGAGGTTACTCTTATGCAAGTATCAGCCAGATATTACAGACTGCCACAATATGGCAAGCTCCAACCAAGAGTGTTCCTAAAAATCCTAAAGGGTACACTGAGCTCTATAGAAGTTTTTCTTACTAAGTTTGTCTTGCAGAGACTTAAAGTCTCTGGATTGTCAGATGAGCTCTGAAACCCAGAAGTACCTGCCTCTCCACGAACAACAATCAGTTTCATCTGTCCACCCCAAAATGTCAATGCCCCTTTTCCAGCACAAAGTAGTCAGAAGAGTCATTGCCCAGTTATCCCTCAAGATTGAGGGAAAATTACCAAATGAGGGGGAGGAGTTGTAAATGAGAAGTTGGGATTTAAGGGCTGATTATGATTACTGAATCATTATATAGATATTCCTTTTTACTTTCTGGTATTTTAAGAGTAGACAGAGGGAAATACCTGAAACCTGAAATGTAATCCAGCTGCCTTGATCACTGATAATGATTGTATAGCCTTTATCTTGTGTCCTTGTGATTTAAAAACCTTGTGATTAACCTCCACTTGTACTCAGGTATCCAGTTTTTTTACTTCAAATTCTCAGGATCACTAAAGACAGCCCCTAATGTTTATTAATGAAGGGTCTTGGGTCAACCAAGAACTAACCCACCCCAAGTCCAAAGTTATCTTGATAACCGAAGCTGTATCTAACCAAAATGGGCCCTCCTGACACACCCATAACTTAGACTTTAACCTACAAGTCGCCTATACCTCATTACAATACAAAAAAAAATCACTCCTATCACCATATTAAGGCTGCTATTGTCTTACAAAAGCTCTGTGACAAGCATGCAATTAATCTGTGCATGCTCAGTAATTGAATCACTTCTAATTGCATCATCTGGGGCCAGTGTGCTCATTATCCTAAATCCTGTCCATCTTTTGATACTATAACACTATCAGAATTATTGCAGTTCAGGGAGACAGAGTTTGGACTGATAGGCCATTCGTTCTCCTGCTCTGTGCCTAGCGATGAAACTCTTTCTCTCTCTGAAACCCCAGTGTCTCAGGAATTGGTCATTTGAGTGCATCAGGCAGAGAATCCACCATCCTGGTCTAGTGACAAGGCCATCTGAATTCAGGTGGCCACCATTATCCTTGTATTAATTCACTTAATCCTTACAACAACCCTAGGAGAAAGGTATTATTATTATCCCCATGTGATGGATAAATTTCTCGGTAAATGATAGCTGTCTTTTGTACCAAAAATCTCCAGTCAGCCCCTGCAGACCCACTCTCCATCCTTCTCCACCCTATTCAATGCCCCATGAGGCTGACTTTTATGGATTATATGGACCAATTTATGTGCCCTCTGGCTTCGGATTGTTTTTAACCAATGGTGGGGGCAGCAAAAGATCAGAAGGAGGAAGGGAAGAAACAAAGGGTAGGGTGTTTTCTCTGCCAGCTCTGTCTTGCCCTGTGTTCTAGGGTTGGCACCTTCTCAGGATCCTTCAGGCTTAGGAGAGGTTAATGGAGTTGCTGCTACTCTCCCAGGGCGCTATTCCTAGTGGTTTCTCTACACTCTGCCTACACCACCATAAACAGTCCTTTATTAAACATTCTTGAATTTTCTAATATGAATGCAGTATCTGTTTTCTGCTGGGACCTCCACTGATCCCCTTTTATCATCATCATCATCAGATGTTTCTGAGCTTGGGTTCCTCCTGGTTACGCCTGCAGTGACTGCTCTTTAGACAATTCCCGTGGTTTGTCCAGGGCACAACCAGTTGAGCAGAGCCCTATGTGCTGGGGAAAGGGGAGCACTCCACACCTGAAAACGGGGCAGGTGATGGTGAACAGTGTCTGGTCAAGCAAGCACTGGCCTAACTGTTACTGCAAGGGCTTTTGTGGCTGGTTAATAAACGAGAAGGCTGGTTATTAAATCATCAATCAATTGACTGCACCTGTGACTGATTTGGACTTGTGCATCCCCACAGTTGCATGAGACACTTTTATAAAATCTTATATTTACATATATCTCTTGTTGGTTCTGTTTCCCTAGAGAGCCTTAACTAATACACCATCTCTGTCCTCAAGTGATTGATTGTCGGTAAGATGGCAGAAAAGAAAACATTTTCCCTCATATTCATCCCTGTATTGGTTTCCTAGGGCTACCATAATAAATTACCACCAACTGGTGGCTTAAAATAACAGGAATGTGTCCCTCACAGCCTGGAGGTTGGAGGTCTGAGATCTAGATGTTGGCAGAGCCGGCTCCCTCCAAAGTCCCTGGGAGAGGATCCTTCATTGCCTTCTGGAGGCCCTGGGTTGCACCACTCCAATCTCACACCATCTTCTCTGTGTACCAGCTCTCCCTCTGCCTTTCTTTTATAAAGACACTTGTCTCGATTTAGGGCCCACCTTAAATCAGGATCTTCTTAACTTGAGACACTTACCTGCAAAGACCCATTTTCCAAATAAGGTCACATTGGCAGATGCAACAAAATACCACCAATGGGTGGCTTAAAAGGACAGAAAAATTGTCTCACAGTTCACGCAAGAAGTCCAAAATCAAGGTGTTGGCAGGGCCACACTGCTCTGAAGTCTGTTGGGAAGACTCCATTCCATGAGTCGCTCTTAGATTCTGGCAGTGGCCGCTGGCTGCCCACAGCACTGTCTGCCTCAGTTGTCCCAGTGTGTTCTCCTTCTGTCTCACTGGGTTCAATTGTCCCCTTCTTATGAGGGCACCACTTATATTGGATTAGGGTCCACCTAACTAATAACATCTCCAAAGACCCTATTTCCAACTAAGGTCACACCCACAGGACCAGGGGCTAGGACTTGAGCAGGTCTTTTTGGGGGACACAATTCAATCTACTAGAACCTTCCACCCCCAACCCCCACTGCCAGTTATTGTTCTTATTGCTCCAAGTTGCCTGCCCATCTTTACCCAAACTTCCTAGCCTGCCTCACAAGCCCCTTTGTGGCCAGTCTGCCTCACTTTCCACTTTTCTCCTCTCAGCCACAAGCTTTGCATTCGTGCTCCCCTGAACTGACCGGCCAGTGGTCTCTGAGCCTCAGAGGCCTTCACGGTGTGGCCACTTCCTCCGCCTGGAAAGCCCCTGCTCAGCTTGTGTCATGTCCACTGAGACAAAAGCTTTGACCCCTCCAACAGCACCCCACCGCTCACCTCCCTTTAGTTTTGTGTTTTGTTTTACTTTTTCACTTTTTACTGTAGTAACATATGCAACTCAGAATTTCCCATATTGACCACTGTTAAGTGAGCAATTCATGGTATTAATTACATTCAAAATATTGTACTGCCATCATCAGTACCCATTATCCCAACTTTTCATCACCACAAACAGAAACTCTGCACCCATTAAGCAATATCTCCCCATTGCCCTCATCCCCCAGCCTCCGGTAATCTGTGTCTGCTATCTGTCTGTCTTTTTCTGTCTGGTTTATTTCACTCAACACGATGTCTTTGATGTCCATCCATGTTGTCCCATGAATCAGAACTTCATTCCCCTTTTTTTGGCTGAATAATATTCCATTGTATGGATAGACCACAGTTTTGTTTTGTTTTGTTTTTAATCTTTTTGTCCATTGGTGGACATTTGGGTTGCTTCCACCTTTAGACTATTGTGAATGACAGACACTGTTATGAAATTCAGTGTGCAAATATCTATTTCAGTCCCTGCTTTCAGTTTTGGGGGGCATATACCAAGAAGTGCTATCATCAGGTCATATGTAATTCTATGTTCAACTTTCTGAACAACCGCCAGCTTCCTCCCTCCTCTTGCCTCCCCAAGCTTCTGGTGGGGACCTCTGTTAATTCACTCTTCACACCGCAGTGTAATTATTCAGTAAGTTGTGTGCTTCCCCCACTGGGTTGGGAGCTCCTCAAGGGCACAAGCCAGAACCTCTGTCCCGGAAGTGCCTGGTGCAGGGTCAGACACATGCAAGGAAACTGACACACGTGTGTTGTCAGAGCGATGCATAGGTATGTTGACATTTGCTCATATTTACATATTTTAATCCAGAGAGAGAGAGATTTTTAGACCTTTCTTGAGATATATTTCCCATACCACACAGTTCACCTATTTATAGTGTATAATCCAATGGTTTTTAGTACATTCACAGATCTCACCAACCATCATCACAGTCAATTTTAGAAGACATTCATCACCTTGGAAAGAAACTCGGTACCCATTAGCCATCACCCCTTGTAATGGATTGAATCATGTCCTCGACATAGACACGTTCAAGCCCAAAACCCTGGTGCTGTGGATGGGAACACATTTGTAAATAAGATCTTCAAAGACCCTATTAGTTAAGAAGAGACCAAAGTGAATCAGGATGGGCCTTAATCAATGTGCTTGAGTCCTTACAAGCAGAAGAAATTGGAGAAACAAGGAGACAGAGGGGGAGAGGAATGACCATGTGATGGAAGCAGAGACTGAGCTACGGATTGCCAGCAAGTCACCACCAGGGCTCTACAGACTTCAGAAAAAGCACGGTCCTGCCAGCATCTTGATTTTGGATTTCTAGCCTCCAAAACTGTGGAACAGTAAGTTCCTGTTGTTCAAGTCAACTCATCTGTGGTACTTTGCTACAGCAGCCCTGGCAGATGAAGACAGCCCCTATCCTCCTGTCCACCCCTCTCCCAGCAGCCCAAGCGACAGCTGATCTACTTTCTGCCTCCATAGAGTTCCTATTCGTGACTTTTATATAACCAGCTTTGCACAGCATGTCATCTTTTGGGTCTGGCTTCCTTCACTTAGCATAATGTTTACAAGGCTCAACCGTGTTGTAGCATGGATCATTACTTCATTCCTTTTAGTGGCTGAATAATATTCCCTTACGTGGATATACCACATTTTGTTTAACCATTTGTCCTTTGGTGGATATTTGACTTGTTTCCACTTTTTTGGTTAAATAGCATTGCATCAGCTTTCATGTTCAAGTTTTTGTGTGAACATATGTTTTTATACCTCTAGGAATTGCTGGGTCACAGTGTAACTCTTTGTTTAGTCATTTGAGGATAAACTTTAGTATTCTTCTCCATGTTGTTTAAAAAACTGTAATACTTATCCCTTTAAATGGATGTTTATAGCCCACTTAGTTTAATATTCTTAATATAATAAACTAGGATTTTTTCCTTTTAGTTCAGGGTTTCTCAACCTCAGCACTACTGGCATTTGGAGGCTGATAGTCCTTCATGGTGGGGCTGTCCTGCACACTGTCGGATGTTTAGCAGCATCCCTGGCTCTACCCACTAGATTCCAGTAGCACCCCCAGCCCCAGTTGTGCAACCAAAACTATCTCCAGACATTGCCCAGTGTCCTCTGGAGGATAAAATTGCACTGATTGAGAACTACTGTTTTAGATGTTTTATTCAGGATAAACACCCAAGGATGACATTTACTGAATTAAAGGCTATGAACATGTTTTCAGGTCTTAATGCTAACAAGTGGCCCTCTACCAGGAACATAGCAGGTCACAGTGCCATGAGTGTCAGGAGAATGTCCCCCTGAAGCTCTAACTCACTGGGAGACACTGTAAAAAATAAGTACACAGTGCTTTGGACCCTGCAGGCAGGGAGAGAGGAAGGAACGGGAAACAGAGAGAAGGCAGAGGAGACAGGATAGGAGTCAGCCCAACCTAGAGAGCCATACTCATGAATGGCCTGAAGCAAGGGACACACATGAGGACAGAGATCATGAATGGCTGACAGAAAAAGTCCACATGAGGGATATAAATAGAGCTGTTCAAGTAGAGAACGCACTGTGCCTGGGGGGACAGAGGCAGGGGCAGGGCTGGGCGTGTGGGAAGCCAGCCCTCGTGATTCCCCACCTCGGGGAAATGGGAGGGGACCTGGCAGGGCACCAAGGGCCCTCTAGCTGGCTCATCTCCCCGGACATTTCTCCCCAGGGCAGGTGGCCGTCCCCATGTGGGCTCAGACTTCCAGGCTGGCCAGATCCTCCCGGATCCAGTTGATGACCCAGAGTCATGTTCTGCCATGTAAAGGGTCCTGTGGGTCATGGGAGAGGCTGGCAAGTGAGGGGAGAACCTCAGCTCACTTAGATAGGGCTAAGAGGGTGTGAGAAAGGACCGGAAAGGGCTGTCATGTATTTTCAAAGTGACTTCCTCCCTAGGTTTGTGTCTAAGGCTTCTGGAGACTTAACCTTTAAAGGGGACAACACAGTGCAGTGATGAAGAGTCTGGGGTCATGGAGTCAGCCTGCCTGGTTTTAAATTTCAGTCTCACGTCTTACTAGCTGTGGAAGATCACATCTTCTAAGTTGGCCATGACAATATCCCTCACCCCACATGCTCTTCTTTCAGTGCAACGTTGACATTCCTCTAATTGAAAAGAGGGGTCCATCTTCCCTTCTCTCCAAACTGGACAGGCTTGTGACCATGGCGGAAGAGACACTGTGTGACTTCTCAGGCCAGGTCATAAAAGGTGAAATGCTCCTACCTGGCTTTGGAGCTCTGAGCCCACAGTGAGTGCAGCTGCCCTGAAGCCACCATGCTGAGAGGAAGCCCAACTAGCCAGCATGGATGATGTGAAGAGAGACCAATGCCTTATAATAATTATATATGACTGCATAATATGTAGTTATTATATTTATCCACCAAGAGATCAATTGTACCCACTTATTAAGTGGGAAGACTGAGATCAGCAGAGTGGAAAAATCTGTCCCCAGGACTCACTTGGACTTGGTTTTCAACTCAAGCCTACCACAGCACAGCTCCTGTCTCTCTTAATTTATTCTCCTCCTCTGCTGCCTTAGTTTGCCAGGCTTCTGTGACAGATACCACCCAATGGGCTGACTTAAACAACAGGAATTTATTGGTCCCTGGATTTTTGTTTTTTGTTTTTCTTTTTTTTAGAATTCAGTTTTATTGAGATATATTCACATATCATACAATCATCCATGGTGTACAATCAACTGTTCACAGTACCCTCATATAGTTGTGCATTCATCACCCCAATCTATTTTTTTGAACGTTTTCCTTACACCAGAAAAAGTAAAAATAAGAATAAAAAATAAAAGTAAAAAAGAACATCCAAATCATCCCCTTCCTCCCACCCTATTTTTCATTTACTTTTTGTCCCCATTTTTCTACTCATTCATCCATACACTGGATAAAGGGAGTGTGATCCACAGGGCTTTCACAATCACACTGCCACCTCTTATAACCTACATTGTTATACCCTCGTCTTCAAGAATCAAGGCTACTGGGTTGCAGTTTGATAGTTTCAGGTATTTACTACTAGCTATTCAAATTCATTAAAACCTAAAAAAGGATATCTATATAGTGCATAAGTATGTCCACCAGAGTGACCTCTTGGCTCCATTTGGAATCTCTCAGCCATTGAATCTTTATTTCATTTCATTTCACATCCCCCTTTTGGTCAAGAAGATATTCTCAATCCCGTGATGCTGGATTCAGACTCATCCCCGGGAGTCCTATCCTGTGTTGCCAGGGAGATTTACACCCTGGGAATAGGGTCCCACGTAGGGGGGAGGGCAGTGAGTTCACCTGCCAAGGTGGCTCAGAAAGAGAGAGAGAGGGCCACATCTGAGCAACAAAGAGGTACTCAGGGGGAGACTCTTAGGCACAATTATATGCAAGTTCAGCCTCTCCTTTGCAGTAACGAGCTTCATAAGGGCAAGTCCCACAAAAGAGGGCTCAGCACAACAAGCTGTCAGTTCCCAATGTTTGTGAGAACATCAGTAACAATCCAGGTGAGGATGTCCAACTCCTCCACATTTCACCCCAGCTCCTCAGGGTGGCCCTGCATTTACATTTTTATTCTCTGTATTGGCCCATGGTTTTGAGGCTAGAAGTCCAAAATCAAGATATTAGAAAAACTTGCTTTCTCCCAGAGTCTGTACATTCTGGCACTGGCTGCCAGGGATCCTTTGGGTTCCTTGGTTTTGTGTCTCGGCCTCCCCTCACATGGCCACACCCTCTCCTTTGTCCACTCTTCTGTTTTCCACTGACTTCTGGCTTTTCCCTATATCTTCCCTTTGTAAGGCTTCTAGTCATCTGAGTTAAGGCCCACGCTGGTTCTCTGGTTCCTTCCTACACCTTAGCTAAAAATAGCATCTTCAAAATGTCCTATTTACACAGGGATGTGGGTTAAGATTAAGAACCTTTGTTTGTAGGGATACAGGATTCAATCCTCCACACCCACCATGGCCAGGAGAGATGCAGGAATGTCCCCAGGGTGGGGGCACTTGGTGAGGGGGGAGAAGGTAAAGAGCTGCCAACAGCTTTTTCATCCATCCTTGGATCACTTTTCTTGCCTGGCATGAAATCACTCTGGGGAGAACTCCAAACCTTTCAGAGATAATTTAAAATATTGTTTATTCATCATCCCTGACTCCCTTCTCCCAGGGAACCACTAGCCTGTTTCTCTCTCTCCACCTCTGGGGTGAGGCTCATATTCAAGTCTCCACTCCAGGACAGCCGACACTGTGGCTAATCTCAATCCCAGCTCCCAGGGGAGGCAGCACCCAAGGGCCCACTCCCTCAGGCACCATCTGGGTGAACCTTAAGTTTCACATCCCTTGGGCTGGCCCCAAGTCTCCAGGATGATCCAGCTGGTTCTTAGCTTCAAAACAAACAACAGTGACAGATATTTTATTTATTTATTTATTTATTTATTGGCTCACAAAAGCACTTTTTATTTGAGGAGTCTGGCTGAAAGGAATACAATTCCAAGCAGTCAAAAACCCAACTGTTAGTGGCACTATTTTGACATCATAGATTTTACTTCTCCTTGGTCAGAAAGGGGGTATTCAAGTTGTATTTCCTAGTTAGGGAAAAAGAAATGGCAAAGAAAACTGGAAGAGACTTTTAATCCACAGATACTGCTCTTCAGACCCCCCATCCTGCTGGGCAAACCCCTGCTGGTTAGTCATCAGGCTACTAAGGCACTGCTGGGGGACTTAAGTCACACTACACTTGCAACAAAAAAGGAGGCAGGAAAAACAGGTCACTAGGGGAAGAGCCCGCAGCCACAACTTCAAAACTCAGCAGTGAAGGGGTAATCCTTGTGGGAGGCAGCGCTCACCAAGGCACAGACCCTCCAGTTCCTATTGTAGCTGAGCAAGGTGGTCATAGCCACACTACTTAGTTCAAAGTCAAACACCTGGAAGTGCTCGGTGCTGTGCTCAGGTGTCACAGCCTTGGGGACCACCACCATGTTTCTCTGCACGGGGAACTGGATCAGCACCTGGGCTGTGGTTTTATTAGGCTTGGTTGTGATTACTTTGATCCTGGGATCCTCCAGTAGGGAAGGGTCCTCAGGTTTGGCCCAAGGCCTGTCGGGAGAGCCAGGGGTCTGTAGGCAGTCACCACAATGCCCTTGGACTGGCAGTACTGGAGTAACTTCTCCTGAGTTAGGTATGGGTGGCATTCAATCTGCTTAACTGCAGGCTTATATTTTAAGCCAGGTGTAAGATCCTCTCGACTTGGAGATGGTTGAAGTTAGACACTCCGATAGCTTTGACCAGCCCTTCATCCACCAGCTCTTCCATGGCCGCCCATGGGTCCACAAAATTGCTGTCAGTGGGAATTACACTGCCTGCCTCATCCAACGGGAAAAACTCCTTTCCAGACTGGAAGCCTGTAGGCCAGTGAATAAGGCAGAGGTGCAGGCAGTTGAGCTTGAGGTCACTGAGCATCTTCCGGCAGGCTCCTTTCACCAGGCTTTTATCATGGTACGTGCACAAAAGCTTGCTGACGATGAAGAGGTCCTCGCGCTTCACCACCTGCTCCCTGAGCGCCTCCTGGATGGGCACCCCCACCTCGTTCTCATTCTGGTGCACGTGGGCACAGTCAACGTGCCAGTACCCAACATCAATGGTTACCTTCATAGCCTCTGTTACTTTGCCTGGAGGGGACTTCCAGGTGCCCAGCCCCAGGATGGGCATCTTGGTGCCATTGTAGAGTACAATGTGGTCAGCCATGGCTGCAAGACTTCTCCTGACGGAGAGCTGCAGCCGACAGATACTTTAAATATCATCCAGTTTCCAAATCCCCTCATTTAAATAGAAAAGGAACCTGAGGCCCAGGGAGATGAAACAAGTATTCCTGGCTTCCTGGTGCCTCCCTCTTCCTTTCTTTTCTCCCTTCCTGTATTTAAATAGACACTAAGAGCCTTTCAAGAGCCACTGAAATAAAAATTCCTGTTTACCGAGCGTGCACAAACTGAGCATGCTATATTCTATACCTGTCACTTACTGGGAGGATGATGGGAAGAACTGGCATGGCCAGTGCTCCATAAATTGTGACTCCTATTTTTATCTCTATCTATCTATATCTATCTACCTATTGTGGTAACATGTACAATATAAAATTTTCCATTTTAGCCACTTTCAAGCATACAATTCAGTGACATTGAGCACATTACCAATGTTATGTTGTTGTGCTGCCATCATCACCATCCATTACTGGAGCTCTTCCATCACCCAGAAACTTTTTATTTGGAAGTAATTTCAGACTTACAGGACAGTTGCAAAAATAATACAAAACTCATTCAGAGAATTCTAAAATAACCCCCCACTGATCTGCCAACTTTTAGCCTTTTGCCACATTTACCATATCATTCTATCTATATATCTCTATTTATCTTTCTATTTTATCTATTTTCTTAAGCTTTGAGAGAAGGTTGTATACATCATGCTCCTTGAACCCTTACTGCTTCCATTGTGCATTTCCTAAGAACAAGCATATTCACTTACATAACCATATTACGTGCAGTTTCAAGTTCAAACAATGTAACATTGATGAAGCTTACAATCTATACTCCAATTTCTTATATGTCCCAATATTGTCCTTTTGAGCATTATTAGGTCCAGTCCAGGATCATGTATTGCATTTAATTGTCATTGTTTCTTTAGTCACACTTTTTTTTAAGTTGTGGAAACTGACACACAACTTAAACTTTCCCATCTCAACCCCTCCCAGGCATCCCATTCAGTGGATTAATCGCATTCACCATTATGCCACACTCACCACCATCCATTACCAGAACTTTCCCATTGCCCTAAACAGACCTTACACCCATTATCATTTACTCCCAATTCCACACCCTCCCCTTGCTCTTGGCAACCTGGACTCTATTTTCTGTCTCTATGAACTGGCATGTTCTAGCTATTTATATTAATGGAACCATGCAGTAACTGTCCCCTTGTATCTGTATTATTTCACTCAACATGATGTCATCAAGGTTCATCCATATTGTAGCATATATCAGAATGTCATTCCTTTATAAGGCTGAGTAATATTTCATTGTGTGTGTGTGTGTGTGTGTGTGTGTGTAGCCCACATTTTGTTTATCCATTCATTTCCTGATGGACATTTGGGTTATTTCCACATTTTGGCTATTGTGAATAATGCTGCTAACAAACATTGGTATACAAATATCTGTCTGAGTCCCTGCTTTCAGTTCTTAGGTGTGTATATCTAGGAGTGGGATTGCTAGGTTATATGGTAGTTCTATGTCTAACTTTTGGAGGAACCAGCAAACTGTTTTTCACGGTGGCTGGACAATTTTCCACTCCCACCAGCAATGCACTAAGGTTCCTATTTCTCCTTTGTCAGCACTTGTTACTTTCTGTTTTTTAAATAATGGCCATTCTAATGTGTGTGATGTGCTATTTCATCATGGGTTTGATTTGCATTTCCCTAAAGGCTGATGACATTGAGCATTTTTTTCATGTGCTTAATGCTATTTGTATACCTTCTTTGGAAAAATGTCATTCAAGTTTTTGTCCACTTTTTAATTGGGTTGTTTGTCTTTTTGTTGTTGAGTTGTAGGAGTTCTTTATGTATTCTGAATACACAATTATCTGTTATATGATTTGCAAATATTTTATTCCCCTGTGTAGGTTGTCTTTTCACTTTCTTGATAATGTTCTTTGATGCACAAACATTTTTAATTTCAGTGAAGTCCAATTTATCTATTTTTTTCTTCTTTTGTTGCTTGTGCCTTGGGTGTCATATCTGAGAATCCATGCCAAAACAAAGTCTTGAAGATTTACCACTGTTTTCTTTCAAGAGTTTTATAGTTTTAGCTCTTATATTTAGGTCACTAATCTATTTGGGTTTATTTTTGTATATGTGAGGTAGGGATCCAACTTCATTCTTTTGCATGTGGATTTCCAGTTGTCCTGGTACTATTGGTTGAAGATACTATTCTTTTCCCATTGAGCAGAATTGGTACACTTGTCAAAAATCAATTGGCCATAGATGTGAGTGTTTATTTCTGAATTTTCAACTCTATTCCACTGGTCTATATGTCGGTCTTTGCTCTGGTACTACATTGTTTTGATTACTGTAGCTCTGTAATACATTTTGAAACTGGACAACTGAGCCCTTCAACTTCATTCTTTTTCAAGATGGTTTTAGCTATTTGGAACTCATTACCCTTCCGTGTAATTTGATGATTGGCTTTTCCATTTCTGCAAAGAAGGCTATTGAAATTTGGGTTGATTGCATTGAATCTGTAAATCACTTTGGGTAGTATTGACATCTTAACAATATTTTTGTCTTCTACTCCATGAACACAGAATGAATTTCTATTTATTTATGTTTTCTTTAATTTCTTTCAGCAATGTTTTGCAGTTTTCCATGTACAAGTCCTTTACATCTTCATTAAATTTATTCTTAGATATTTGATTCTTTTAGTTGCTGTTGGGACTGGAATATTTTTCTTGATTTTCCTTTTGGATTTTTCATTACTAGTGTATAAAAACACCACTGATTTTTGCATGTTGATCTTGTATCCCATGACAAACAAATTTGTTAGCTCTAGTAGCTTTCTTGTAGATTCTTCAGAATCTATATATATAAGATTATGTCATCTGTGACATAGGAATAGTTTTACTTTTTCCTTTCCAATTCGGATGTGTTTTATTTCTTTTTCTTGCCTAATTGCTCTGGCTAGAACTTCCAGTACAATGTTGAATAGCAGTGGTGAAAGCAGACATCTTTGTCTTGTTTCTGATCTTAGGAGGAAAACTTTCAGTCTCTCACCATTGAGTATGTAACCTGTGGGTTTTTCATAAATGCCCCTTATCAAGTTGAGGAAGTTTCCATCTATTCCTATTTTTCTGTTTTTTTTTATTAATCAAGAAAGAGTGTTAGATTTCATCAAATACTTTTCCTGCATTAATTGAGATGATTGGATGTGTTTTTATCTTTCATTCTATCAATGTGGTGCATTACATTGATTGATTTTCTTATATTGAACCACCCTTGCCTTGCCTTCCTAGGATAAATCCCACTTGGTTGTGGTATATATACCATTGGATTTGGTTTGCCAGTTTTTTGTTGTTGTTATTGTTTTAGGATTTTTACATCTATATTCATAAAGGATGTCTGTCTGTAATTTTCTTTTCTTGTGATGTCTTCAGGGGCTTTGGTATCAGGTAATGCTGGCCTCATAGAATGAGTTGGGAAGCTCTCCCTCCTCTCTATTTTTTAGAAGAGTTTGAGAAGGATTGGTGTTAATTCTTCTCTGAAGATTTGATAAAATTCACCTGTGAAGCCATTGGGACCTGGACTTTTCTTTGTTGGGAGTGTTTTGATTACTGACTCCATCTCTTTATTTGCTATTGGTCTGTTGAGATCTTCTGTTTATTCCTGAGTCAGTTTAAGGAATTTGGATGTTTCGAATTCTTATTTAATGTAACTAGAACACAAAAAGGCCATATGTCTTCCCTGAAGCCCCCAGCAGTAAGTGGTGCCAGCACTTGTACTCTGCCCACTGCTCTGTCCTTGTGTTGGGAAGAGAGGCTACAAACCAGGGGTCAGGATGCGGTGTGCACACACAGGGCAGCTGGGCTATGCTGTGAGGTGATGCCCCTTTAGTGATCCAGGGCTATCCAGGGCCTGCTGCAGACAACGGACACATGTGGAGTCCCCACCCTACCCAACCCCTCTGTCAGGTGTCTGAGCCCACCCACTCCCCCTAGGCACTATGGTGGGAGAAACGCCAAGGCCCTGTCCCCCAAGGCCAAGGCCAGTGCAAACATAGACTCAGTCCTGCTCAGTGTGGAGCAGGCATGCTGGGGTCCAGAGGCCCTAAGGGCTGTCAAGCAAAGCCTCTGCCCCAGACACGGGATAACAAAGGGAGGAAAGGTCAGGGAATGTTCCAGGGGTCAGGATTCCCCTTCAGGGCCATTAGGTGCTCCTGAAAGTTTTCTGTTCATCTCCTTCATTCAACACTGTGTGCCAGGCACAGAGCGTAAGCCATTTTAGTTAGAGTAGACCAGAAGGTCCTGACAAGTGAAAAAACAAATCCAGACTCGGTAAGGAAAGACTTTATTTGAAAGGATTATTGCAAGGGAGAAAGAGGCTATTGCAATAGGAAGAATGCTCTCAGCATAAGGTTTGCAAGTGTCTCATTATGTTAATCAAATGGGTTTTCTTTGACAGAAAGGGAAGGACTGGGTATAAGGAAAGTGGGATGAAAGGGTGAGTGTGAGCGGGTAGTAGACCAGCGAGTGCTTCCTGCTGAGGTCAGCCTATTCTGGGAGAGGCCCTTAAGGAGGACCGTGTCGGCTCAGGCTGAGGGTGCGCCAAAGTTTGGGGGGCTGGGTGAAGGAGGGACACTTCACCGAAGTTTGATTAAGAAGAATTTTGATCTGAATGATCAGTGGAGACAAGCAGTTCAGCTAATCTATCATGAAGCAAAGAATGAGAATTTAGAGGGTCTGCATCTGGTCCTGTCAAAGATAAACAAGGGGGACATCCGTGTGGCTTCTCTAAGCCACTCAGGTGGTTCCTTGCAGTAAGCCGTTTTCCAGAATACAAAGGGTGGGGGGATTTCTTAACTGTTGCCGTTTTCCAGAAAGACAGGGCTTGGGTCAAGTTAGACATTGTCAGTTGTCTCCCAGGAGGTTACATTTAGCTGAGACCTGAAGGAGGAGGAGGAGCCAAGCATGCCGGGATTCCAGGGAACGGCATTCCAGCCCAAGGGAAGAGTCAGAGAGAGGGCTCTGGGGAGGTGGAGGATGGGGGGAGTTTGAGGAGTCCTTGAAGGACAGGGGGCTAGAGCAGAGAGGACCTGGACCCTGTGTATGTTATCTTACATGCCCCCCACCCAACCCTCCATATAAAGGACCTTGCCAGTGTGACCAAGTTAAGGATCCTGAGATGCAGGAGATTATCCTGAGCAGTCTGAGTGGGCCCTGGATGCAATCACATGTATCCCTGTAAGAGGGAGGCAACATGACGTCAGAGGCTCTGCAGCCACAAGCCAAGGAGGGCCGCAGCCACCGGAAGCTGGAAAAGGCAAGGGACAGAGCGTCCCCCAGAGCCCCCAGGGGCAGCCCCTGACCATCCCTGGGCTTCAGCTCAGTCGATGCCGATTTCAGACTTCTGGTCTCCAGAACTGCAAGAGAGTGAATTTCTGTGGTTTACGCCACATCCAATTCTGGGCAATTTGTTATAACAGCCGCCAGAAATTCATCTAGAGGGCAAGGAGGAGAGACGTAGAGAAGATCGGGGGCAGCAGGGGCTGGACCTGTCGTGGGAAGGAGGTTGGATTCCATTCCAAATGTATGTCCCCCATCCTCTCTCCTTCTCACCTCCTCCTTTCTCCCTCCTTCCCTCCTGATGCTCCTGCCATTTCCCAACCCCTGAAAAATCATTTGACTCATTGCGGAGAGCAGATGTCAGCTTTGAAACTGTTAACATATTTTGCGATCTTTGAAAGAAAGAAAAATGGGGTGGGGAGCGGGAGTGTGCCCCTCAGCTCATCACTTTCTCTCGTCCCTTCTCCCGGCCACCACTTCCTCTCCTCAAGTGTCCCTGCAACGTGCACTGCCCACCCGCCCCGGGGCTGGGAACCCGCGCCAGGAGGCAGCAGGAGAGGGCAGGCTGGCTCAGCTCTCTGCTGTCAGCACCCAGCACCCGGGCTGGCGGGATTGCCACGAACTCTGTTGCTCCCAGGCTGATAAAGCCTCATCACCTGCACGTCTGGAGCCGGGGCCGCTCACCCTGATAAGTTGAGCCTGTCAGCGCCATGTCCACACCCGCTCCCAAGCAAGCGGCCAGGCCTCCTCCGCCACCCCAGCACCCCCACCCCTGCTCGGGGCTTCCTGCTACCTGTTTACAGCCCAGCCCTGGTCACCAGGCCTCACCAGGCCCCAGTCGCCTTGGGGCGCCCCTCGGGAGCCAGGCACGCAGGGGAGGCAATGGGAAGGAGGAAGGTGCGTTCGGGATGTGGGGAGTGAGATTTGCCAGATTTGTGTTCCTCTGTCCCCTCCTGGGTCTGAGTGCTGGAGGTTGGACGGAGGTGGGCCTGGGAGCCTGCGGGGCCCCTCCTAAAGCCAACAGCTGGCCAGGAGCTCTCAATGGGGGCCACCGCCCACCCCACTGGAGATTTTCAGCCACATCCAGAAACATTCTTGGTTGTCACAGCAGGAGAGGGGGTGTTACCGGCACTAGCAGGCTGAGGCCAGGGAAGCTGCTAAACACCCTCCAGTGCCCAGGACAGCCCCCCACCACCAACACCATGAAGGACTGTCCAGCCTAGCATGTGCTGCGGTGGAGCAAGTGGGGACCCCCCAAGTCCAGGTGCTGCCTGGGAAGCCGGATGTGAAGCCAAGCCAGAAGAGGGCCTATCCCTCAGGCATCAGATGGCCCCAGAGAAGGCAGGCCACCCCCACCTCCCCCAGGTCATTGAGGGGCTGGGGAGCCAGTCAGGCCTCCTCCCCCCTCAGGGTCTGATCTGACCCTGCAGCCTCTTGGCTTAGGTCATCCTGGGACTGACACGGGAAATAGTAGCTGCCGTTTCCCAAGCACCAGCTACGAGCAGGGCCTGTGCCAAGGGTTTCCCTTCTACATGGCATATTTGCGCAGGAGGAAGGGAAGGAGCAAGGCACTGTTACCAACCCCATTTTAAAGGTAGGGAAACTGAGGCTCAGAGCTGGTAACTGAGTTAAGGACACTCACACAGCTGTCATGGGGTGGGTTTGGGCAAAGCCAGATCCCTCCAACTCCAGAGCCCAGGTTCCTGCCAGGTTTCTATTATCCCTTCTGCGGCAGGAACCCTTGGGTTGAATAGGTGCCTTAAAGTCAGACTTTAGCTTCCGGAAGCTTCGTTTGACTGCTGCTCATTGGCAGGGACCTTCCTTCCACACCTAGAACAATGCTGCTCAATAACCCACCTAATCAGGGTCAGCAGCAGCATCCAAGGCTGGGTGGGGGGTGGCTTTACTCTAATGGATGAATGCACACGGGCCCTTTGGTTGGTAGGAACCAGCAGATGAGTTATTAGAAGCAGAGACCAGGCTCTGAGTTCAAATCCTTGTCCTCAAACAAGCTCTAGCTGCGTGATCTTGGGCAAATCACCTAGGCTTCTCCAAGACTCCGTGTTCCCAATCAGTAAATCGGGAATAATGGCAGCATCTACCCCGTGGCGCTGCCGTGAGGACTGCCTGAAACGCTGCCTGTGAACCGCTCTGCAAAGTTCTTGACACATTGCAGTCCCTCAATAACTAGCTGTTGGTAGAATTATTGCTATCACCAGGAGCACATCATACGGTCCCAGGAAGACCAACAGGTTGGCTTCACCCACTGACTGTCATCTCTGGATCCCCCTACCCCATTTTTAGCGCCAGAGCTGGGGCCAAGACCTCACACTTCAGGATACAGATGCCAGGGCTCGCCTGCTCTCTCCTCACACAGTGCCCTGAGCAGTCACACGGGAGATCACACACAGCGTGAAGTGCTGTCAGCAGCCCTGCCACATTCCTGGGATTCTCAGCCCACCCACCCTGCCCCACATGGGACCAAGGGACGTTTGCAAGTGTGCAAGGGTGAAGACAGCTACTGTCACAAGGGAAGGAAGCAGCAGGAGTCTTGGCCCCAGTCCAGGAGAGCGGATACCCACCTGGGCACCACTGCTCTCTCGCCCGCACCCCTGGCAGACATCACTAATCAAGTCTGGAGCTACTTGCTGCCAGGCGGAAAGACTCCTGGCCTCACCACCAGCCCATTAGAATGGGCCTCCAGGATGGACCCCTTGGCCATCCCTGGCTGGAGAGCTAGAAAAGCTGCTCAGAATAGGTGGGAAGGCACAGGGACAGGTGCCCCCAAAGAGATCCTCCCATAGACACCGCTTCTGAGAGGCAGGCTCCACCCTCCTCTACTCCCGTGGCCTCAGTTCAACAAATATCTACTGCACCGGCCATGAGCTCAATGCTCTGTTGGACAAAGGGACCCTGAGATGTCCTTGAGGAATCTGAAGTCTAGAAAGAGAGAAAGACCTCTAAGCAAGCATGTCTTAGCTAGCATGGGGAAGAGTCCCAGCTAAAGCCATGCTGAATACAGTTCACCTGAATCCATGTTTTCTGAGTGTTTACCGTGAACCCCAGCATGCAACAGGAGGCCTGGGGGGAGACACCTCGGGCCCAGCTCTGACCCCCAGGGGAATTGTGCCCTCCTTCTTCAGGGATGATAGTCTCTGGGGACATAGTAAGTGCCAGGCTTGTGGGGAGCCACATTCCCTGGTTCCTCAAGGCTCCCCCCACCTTTGTGTTGAGAATCCCAGCAGGACATCCTGAGCTGTGATTCAAGCCCTATCTGCTCGTCCACTTTAGTCTTCCAGGGGTTTCAAAGAACCCACTTGGGCTGCCCATTAAGGGATGAGTCACCACCGTGGGTGAGCACAGCGAACAGGCCCCATCATATGCCCCGAGCTGCCCTCACCCCCACCCCCACCCCACGACATCCTTGCCACCTCCCTCCGTGGACCCAGGCCTTTGCCCAGAGAGCCCACCTGCAGGGAGCACGGCCACGTCCCTGTATTTCCAGGTCCCTGTTGCCCTAGAGTGGCCAGGTCACTGCCCTCTCAGGTTCCACATCAGCTTGATTCAAGCATCAGGCAGCACCAGTTATGCTCCGGCCCTCATGGAGCCACTTTCTAAGGGGGACCATAAACACCCAGGTGTGATGTGGGTTATCAAAGCAGAAATAAGCACCTGTGGAAACACAGAAAAGAGACTCAACCCAGCGTAGGGCCCTGGGCAGGCCTTTCTGAGACAGTGGCTTTCACGTTGACTCAGTGAAGCTCAACCAGACAAGAGGGAGAGGGGAGCGTGTGGGAGAACCCAAAAGAAGGTCGTGCGGGTGGGGGTGGGGAGCAGAGGTGGAGTTTTGTAGATTTGGTAGATTCAGATCTAATCCCAAGAGCCAGGAGCAGACAGCAAAGGAATTTAAACAGGGACATAGCAGGACGCAGTTGCACCCCCCATCACCTGGAAGCCACTTTGGGGCAACAGAGAGGCAATGCTGACATCGTGGGCCTCAGGCCAGGGCCAGGAAGGGCTGAAAGGACAGGGCAGAGGGGCTGAGAGCTCATAAGGAAGGACGTCCACAGCTTCCTCTGCCGCCATGATTCTGAGGGTTGGAGTACTGTGAGGCCTAGAGATGGAGAGAAGAGACAAGCAAAGAAAACCCACGGTTCTGGGCACCCACAGCCCTGGGAAGGGTGTGTGTAGGCTTAGACCCAAAAAGACAGGGGCTACCAAGCCCCTCCAGCTGCACGCACTCAGCCTGGCCCCTGGAGGGCCCGTCCCCGAGGTGGCCGCTTCTGAGCCCCCACCCTCCCATATACACACCCCCCCGATGGAGCGGAAAGCACAGGAGGCAAAAAGGATGGTCAAAAAAGGAAACGCGCAGCCAGGAAGGCAGTCAGTGCCCAAGAATGGGTGGCTGTGCCCCCGCGCCTTGGCACTCACTCGGCGCAGACAGGAAGCGGCTGGAACCAGCTCCAGATCTCCGCGGGCAGGGCTGGTGGGGCGAGGTGCCCACCACCACCAGCCCCCCAGTGGTCCCATTGGCCCGGAAGGCTGACCTCATTGCCCAGGCTTGCTAGAGTGCTTCCTGGGGTCACATTCCGCGCTGAAGAGCCCCTCTCCAAGGCCTTGGTTGGCGCCAATGTCTTTTTAGGAACCAAGGGTCTAATTTTAGTGCCCTGGCCCTCGACACCTTCTCAAAATAGCTCCTGTTTCCCTCTCGTCCCTGCCCCTTCCTTGGAGAAGGTGAACCCCCTGCATCCCCGTGATGCGAGCGGCCGAGCTCAGGCCCCAGGCCTTGTATGGGCTGCGTGGAGGACCCTGCTTCCCTGCCATGTGTTTGGTGTGGCTGGTCCCAAAGGACCATCCTTGGAAGAGGGCAGCTTGCAGCCACCACCATGTTAGGGTCTCCCAGCAGCAGCCAGGCCTCAGTGAGGATGGCCCCCACCCCTGGTCCCCTTGATCTGCCATGCTCAAGCGTAGCACAAACTCATGGGACCCAAATTCAGATGCACCCTCCCCCATATCAAGCCCACCTAACTGTAGCCGCCACCTGTAGGAATCTTACACCTTGACCCAGGGCAGCCTCTGTTTTCTAGTTTGCGGGTTCTGTGCAGTTCTCATATCAGTAACTATTGCTAACCCTCTTTGGAGTACTTACTACGGGCCCAACAGGGTGCCAAGTGCTTCTCGTGCATGATGTCATTCAACCACCCTATGAAGTGGGCGCCGCTATTGTCCCCAAGGTCATGGAGCTGCCGAGGGGTGGAACCAGGATTGGAAGTCAGGAAATCTGACCCCCAACCTCTGCTTTATTGTTTCCAAGATGCTGCCACATGAACATCCTGCTGTGGTCCTCACAACAGCCCTCCATCCACCACCCTGTCCTGGCCCCTTTCAATGACAGAGTCCTCCACTCAGATTCTTCCAGACCTCCTCCGGGAGCAGGCCAAAGGGGTCATCCTGCTTGCCTGAGGTCACACAGCAAATTAGTTGTGGATGAGGACACCTGGCTCCAGAATCCTAAGATCCAGCTGGCATTCCTGGCAAGGAGGCCACAGCTCAGCCAAGAAGTGATGGGTCTGAGAGCCGGCCCTGTGTCAGCCAGTCCCAGACAGCCAGGCCTGGGCCCCCGGGCCTGGGAAAGCTGGGCCAGCAGCCTATTCCCTAACAGGCCCAGGGACTCAGCTGGGAGACAAGGTTCAGTAGACTCTTGGGGACACTGCCCATTAGGAACCATATTCCTGCTGGGAAATGAACACACCATAGAGGGGGAAAGCCAGAGTGAGCCTTCCCAGGTCTCCTTCTGCTATAATCAGAGTCCAAACCCCACCTCCAGGGGCTTTCTAGGGGGACCACGAGTGGCAGGAGCTCCCTCCAGGGGCCCCAAGGCCTGGCTCCTGCCGTGGGCGCTCGTCCTGCCACCTGGGAGTCAGATTGCGCTGACCAGGCTCATCAGGCTGCTGGGAGGGGGTGAGGTAGAGATGGGGGGCAGGAACTGTCTGCTGAGTTGGACCAGGCTGGCCTGCTCACCCCCAGCCTTGGGCAGCTCCCTTGGAACCCCCAACCAGCTAGATTCGCTCAAGCAGCCTTTAGGTATCGGAGCAGGAAAATGCAATTTATTGTCTGAGTGGACAAATAACCACTCTTCTGAAAGGAACCAAAGATCAGAAACTCTCCTGAATGCTGCCATCTCCGTGGTTGGTGCTCAGAGCCAGGTGGGTGGGGTGGGGGTGCAGCAACACACACAAGAAGAGAGGGCTGGGGAAGAAGAGGGGGATGTCACCAGCCAGAAGGGGCACCATTCCTTGATGTGACCAGGAGGGGCGATGCCAACACTGTCCTTCCCATTTAAATTATGCAGGGGTTGCAAACGCAAACTCCTTTAGGGGACAGGAGGGCAAGTAATGAGTGAAGTGAGATGGGGGGAAAATAGCAGCTGACACTTCGCCTGGGAGCTGGGGACCCAGCAGGGCACGTGGAGGCCATGGGGACAGAAAGCAGCTCAGCCTGGCTGAGTTCTGTTGTGTGGGAATGTGGGGAATGTGGACCTTTTATGGTCAGATACAGAAGTAAATTCAAAAATCTTATACAAAAATCTGTTTTTTTTAATGTTGGCAAAATTTTCCTTCCTTCCTTCCTTCCTTCCCTTCCTCCTTCCTTCCTTCCTTCCTTTCTTTTTACTGCTGAGAAGTTCAAACAAAACTTCTCTGCAGGCTGCATCCAGCTTTGGATGAAGGATGACAAGGCAGCATTTGCCTGCCTTTATCATTAATAAAGCACACTGTCTTGTGTAATTGTCACTCCCACCCTGGAAGGCAGACTGGGCAGGTCTCCCTGTGCCCATCTGACAGATTAGGAAAGCTGAGGCCCAGATCAGGCAAGCGCTTTGCAAGCATCACACAGCAGTGACTGAGCACAGATTTAAACTTGGGTGTGTCTGATTCCAAAGGGGGCTCCTTCCACCCTGCCATGTCAAGGCTGCATGGTGGGGAAGGGGTGGGGAGCCACTGTCTGCACTTTTGCCCCAGGAGAGCTGAGGCAGAGCCTGTGAGAGCACAGGTGTCCCAGACCCACCTCAGACCAGGCACGGTCCTACTCCCTGTCACCCCAACCCCCTTTGCTTGCTCTCAGCACCCCAGAAAAGCTAAGGAGGGAGATAAGGTTGCAGAGGTGCTGATGGGGCATGTGACAGGAAGATTTTTGCAGCTCGAGGACCGCTCCCACCCTCCCTGGCTGGCGGGTGGAATGCAGCGAAGCAGGGGCAGCCAGGGCGTCAGTGATGGACAGATTCCAGTGTCAATCCCAGGAGCCCAGGCTGGCACCTGCCTCACCTCCAAGATGCCCTCCTGATCCATGGGCTCCCTTTGCTTTGTCTGCCCTGGCTCCTTGCCCTCCAAAGGGTCCTCTGTCACCAGGGCTCGCCTGCCTCTTGGGGTTCAGAAATTCTGAGATCTGAGATCCCCCGGTGGGGGCAGGGCAGCCCAGGTGCCTCCCTCTTACCTCACCCCAGCCCCCCATAGGACCGCAGCAAGCTGGTTTGCTGTGGACCCCAGCTTGAAAGCACCCTTGAAGGGTCCAGGGATTACTGCTCCCCTGGAGGAGGCCCAGGAGAAGGCCCCTGGGGCCAAAGACAACTCCCTACCCCCGCCCCATCAACTTCCGGCTCCAGCTTCTGAACCTCCTGATCCAAACACACTCTGGAAACTCCCGGCTCAGCCTCCAAGCCCTCCCCAGGCTTTGGTCCCTGGCCGGAGACTCTGAGCGGCCCGTGCTTTCCTGTCGTGTCTGCTCTGCACCGACGCCCTGGGCCCCAGTGGGGCCGGAAGCTGCCTTGGCAAGGGGGACTAAACCCAAGTCCCCCAATTCCAGGACTGGGCTTTGTTAGTTTTTAAAAAATTGCTGATCTTGTAGGTGTTTTAATGCCACAGATGAACATTACAATGTTTGCCTTGCCAGCCTTTTCCTGGAAAAGCCATTATTTTTAAAGTAAAGTCGAATTTGTCCTCCAGCTCTGCTGTGAAAGAAACAGGAGTTAATAGAAAATCAAGGACTGTGCCCAAATCCCCTAAAGTGTCAGAGGAGGCAGCTACGGGCTTGGAGAGGTGGTTTCTGGAACTTTCCTTCCTGCATCCCTCAGCTCTGTCTTACCAGGGGCCCAATTCTGCTCTTCGTTTCAGAGAAGGGTGTACAGTGAGTAAGACATGGTGCCATGCTGGGCTCTGGCAGCTGACAGGGCCTGCAGTAGAGAAGGGCACCAGCACTCACTGACCCCCTTTTCTGCATTTGGCCCTTTTGCATACTGACCCATGTAACCCCAACACCAACCCTGAGCACGGGGCATCATTACCCTCATTTTGCTGATGCTCAGAGATGTGAAGCAACTCGCCCAATGTCACACAGCCCTTAAAGAGGCCAAGCTGGGGTTTGAACTGAAGGCTGTGTGACTCCAAGGTCAAAGCCCTTTCTGATATTCGGGGCACTGACAAAGGAGGTTAATGCTGCCTACTGTGCAGCTGATCCCAGACCAGTAGAGAGACGGCCCCTCCTGCACAGCTCAGGAATGCCCATCCAAGAACCAGGGCCTCTTAGGACGTTTCCCTGGCTTGCCCACTGGCCAGGGGTGGTGGATGGGTAAGAACCCAGCCCAGCTTTGGTTCAGCCATTGCCTTGTCTTCCCTGGCCCGTTGGCTCCTTCCCAAAGCAAGGGGAGAGCCTTTAGCACCACCTGCTGGAAACAGGAGGGAGTAGCACCCTCCAGGGGCCTCTCTCTCCCAGTGTCTTCTCTGGGGAGCCACTGGGGAGGCTGGGGGTGGGATATGACGGAGGGCAGGGATGGGGGCCAGGCGGCTGCTCAGGAGATTAACTCTGATACTTGGCCCTATAAGAGGGTGCGAGGACCAAGATTTCCTCCTGCTAGAATCTTAGAAATTCACAGCTGGAAGGTTCAAAGCCAGGCTCTGACCTTGACCTTGAAAGTTCAAATGGAGGGAGGGAAGGAGGGAGGGAGGGATGGATGGATGGATGGATGGATGGATGGATGGATGGATGGATAAATGGAGGCGTGTCTGTTGCCATGGGCCGGACTAGGAGGAAGGCTGGCTAATTGTCGTAGCATGGAAACAAGGCAATTTTCTGCAATTTTCTGAACAGTGTCGTGGTGCTTGTATCCAAAGAGGGAGACAATCAGAGGAGCAGCTGGGGCCTCATGCCATCCCCATTTCTAATCAGCCTGAAATTTTCATAACAATCACGGTCATTAGTGAACCCCTGGGGGCTGCCACTTTCGGGCTCCCCGTTCTTCCATCTCCCAGCCTAGCTGCCCACACAGCCTCCCCTAAGGAGAACTGGGGTGACACTGGACCCAGAAGCCTGTGCTCAGCATGTCACCCACATGCCCTCATTGATCCTTGGGAATCCACGAGGAAGGAGGCTTATACACAGAGTGAGGCATCCCTGGCCCCAGCCTTCTTTCCACATGAAGGTCCCCAGGACTCAGTCCTGCTGACCACCTTTTGCCCGAAAGGGGGAAGTATCTTAGAGCGGTTAAGCGGGCAGCCTCTTGCACCAAATTTCCTGGCCTGGTCATCACAGATCATCAATGTGACCTTGAACCAATTACTTAACCTCTTAGGTTTACAATTGAACAGCATTAAGTACATTCACAATGTTGTATAATCACCATCACTGTCTATTTCCAGAATATTTTTATCACCCTAAACAGAAACTCTGGACCCATTAAACAATAACTCATCAATGTCTCTCTCCCCAGGACCTGATAATATCTAATCTACTTTCTGTCTTTATGAATTTGCCTATTGATGTAAGTGGAATCATGCAATATTTGTCCTTTCGTGTCTGGCTTATTTCACTTAGGAGAATGGTGTCATAGTTCATCCATATTGCAGCATGTATCAGAACAGCATTTCTTTTCACAGCTGAATAATATTCCAATGTGTGTATATTCCACATTTTGTTTATCCATTTATCTGTTGATGGAAACTTGGGTGGTTTCCACATTTTGGTTATTGTGAATACTGCTGCTACAAACACTGGCAGGTAAGTGTATATTTTGAGAACCTGCTTTCAATTATTTTAGGTAAATACCTAGGACTGGAATTGCCAGGTTGTATGGTAAATTGATGTTTAACTTTTTGAGGAACCATCACGCTGTGTTTTCCACAACAGCTGCACCATTTTACACTTCACATTTCTACCAGCAATGTACAAGTGTTCCAAATTCTCCACATCCGACACTTTTAATAATAACCACCCTGGTGGGTATGAAGTGTTATCTCATTGTGAATTTGATTTGCATTTCCTGATGACTAGTGTTATTGAGCTTTTTGTGTACTTATTGGCCATGTATACCTTCTTTAGAGAAACATCTATTCAAATCCTTTGCCCATTGTAATAATGTAGCTTGACTTTTTGTGGTTGAATTTGTAGAAAACCTTTGTATATTCTGAATATTAAACCCTTAACAGATTTATGACTCAAAAATATTTTCTTTCATCGTATAGATTGTCTTTTCACTTTCTTGATAATGTTTTCTGGATGCACAAAGGTTTTTAATTTTGGTCCAATTTATCTATTTTTTCTTTTGCTGCTCATGCTTTTTGTCATGTCTAAGAATCCATTGCCAAATAAAAGATCTTGAAGATTTATCCCTATGCTTTCTTCTAGTAGTTTTGGTTCTCACATTTAGGACTTTGAGCCATTTTGAGTTAATTTTTGTATATGGTGTGAGGTAGGGGTCAACTTTATTCTTCTGCATGTGGATTTCCACTTCTTCCAGGACCACTTGTTGAAGAGACTATTCTTTTCTTATTGAGTGGACATGGCACTTTTGTCAAAGAACTATTGGCCACAGATCGCAGACGTGTGGATATATTTTCTGGGCTCTCAATTCTATTCTATTTATCTATATGTTTATCCTTATGCCAGTACCACATTGTTTGTATTACTGTGGCTTTGTAGTAAGTTTTAAAATCAGGAAGTGTGAGTCCTCCAACGTTGTTCTTTTCAAGATTACTTTGGCAATTTGGGGCCCCTTGCCCTTCCATATGAATTTGATGATTGGCTTTTCTATTTCTGCAAAAAGGCTGCTGGAATTTTCTTTGAGATTCTGTCAAATCTGTAAATTGCTTTGGGTAATATTGATATCTTAACAATATTGTCTTCCAATATGTGAACACAGGATATATTTCCATTTATTTAGGTCTTTTTCCTTTCAGCAATGTCTTGCAGTTTTCAGTGCACAAGTCTTTATCCTTCTCGGTTAAATTTATTCCTAGACATTTTATTCTTTTAGATGCTATTGTAAATGGAATTGTTTCTTTTATTGCCTTTTCAGATTGCTTATTACTTGTGCATAGTAATGCAACTGATTTTTGCATGTTGATCTTGCACCCTGCAACTCTGCTGAATTTGTTTATTACCTCTGGTAGATTTCTTGTGGATTCTATGGGATTATCTATACATAGAATCATTTCATCTGCAAATAAAAATAGTTGACTTTTTCCTCTATTCTACTTTAGTTTAATGCTAACTTTCCTTTTGTTACTTTCTAGCTGTCATGTTTTCTCTCTCTCTCTTTTATTTTTCTTTTGCTTCTCTGCCTTCTTTGACTCTTCCTCCTTCTTTGTGGAAGAAATGGAGATGTCCTTATATAGATAGTGGCGATGGTGCTGAATACATAAATACATGACTATACAGGGAACCAATGATTCTTTACTTAGGACAGAATGTTTGGTGTGTGAACAAAACCATCGTGAAAAAATGGGTTGATGAAGAAACCTTGAGGGCACTATATTGAGTGAAGTAAGACAGGCGCATAAGGACAAATATTGCAAGGTCTCACTGATATGAACTAATTATATAATATGTAAACTCATAGACATGAAATATAAGTTACCAGATATAGAACAAGGCTCAAGAATGGGGAGCAGTTGCTTGTTATGATCAGAATGTTCAACTACAGTGAACTTAAACATTGGAAATGGACAGAGGTGATGGTAACATGCTGTGAGAATAACTAACAGTGCTGAATGGTGTGTGAAGGTGGTGGAAAAGGGAAGCTCAGAGTCATGTATGTCACCAGAAGGAAAGTTGGAGGTTAAAAGATGGGAATGTATAAAACTGTGAGTCTTGTGGTGGACAATGTCCATGATTAACTGAACAAATATTAGAAATCTCTTTCATGAACTAGAACAAATGTATGACACTATAACTAGAAGGTAATAATAGAGGGGCATATAGGAAAATAAATATACCTATTGCAAACTATATACTCAGTTAGTAGTATTTTAATGTTCTTTCATCAACAATAACAAATGTACTATACCAATACTATGAAACAGTAATGGAAGGGGGATGGTTACGAGTATGGGAGGATTTGCGTTTCCTTTTTTTTTTTTTTTTTTTTGGCTTTATTTCTTTTCCGGAGTAGTGAGAAGGTTCTAAAAACTGAAAAAATTTAATTGTGGTGATGGATGGACGGTTGTATGATGGTGCCATGGCAATTGATTGAACACTTTGGATCTTTGGAAAATTGTATGGTATGTGAACAATCTCAGTTAAAAAATAGAAAAAAAGTGTGGATTTTTCATTTTGTATCCTTTTCTCAAACAAGAAAAAAACTTTTTGAATGTTATATAACATGCATATGAAACAAGATAGAAAAAACACATTATAAACTTGCAACAATGGCTGTACATACATTATCTTACATGTTTCTCACAGGCAATAGGTTTGTTATGGTACATACATAACATGAAACTACTAAGATAATAAAGAATAGACAAAAATACATGTCAGCTATACAGTAACATAGAAACAACATTCCCATCTACCCACTCTAAAAAAATTATGTAGGAGGGAGGAGGGAAGATGGCAACATAGAGAGGAGTGGAAGCTAAGTAGTCCCCCAGAACTACTAAAAAAATATCAGAAACAACTAATAAATAATCCAGAATAATTGCAGGGGGATAAACGAGACCATTCACTCATCATACACCAACCTGAATTGGGAGGAATGCCCAAGATCACAGCATAAAATCTGTAAGTAAAACTTGCGGATCCAAGCAGGGAGACCCCACCCCCATAGCCCGAGCTGCAAAGCCTCGTGGTGCCAGAGAGACGCTCTCTCCCAGCAAGCAAATGTAGCTCAGCTGAGCTCCAACTGGAGTTTTAAGTAGCAAGTGTGAACTGCTCACTACAGGTACGAATCCCCAAAATCCAGAGGCTTTAGGTGACGACTGACCTTGGAGAGCCAGAGGGTTGCCTCGACTGGGTCAGAAGGGGACTATCTGTTTCTTTTTCGGCTCAGTGGAGAAAGCCCCAGCCATTACAGTTTCCAGGACCTGTGACTCAGAGAAGGGCGGAGATAGCACAAGCAGAGAGAGAGGCGATTGAAATGCTAATGACCTCCCCCTAGGGGGTCTATCTTCTCTAAGAGGAAAGGGGTGGGGCCCTTTCCATTCAGAAGCAGACCCCAGAGCCTGGGGGAACATGGCCATACCTCCTCACACTAGTCAAGAATTGTAGGCTGACAGATGCCACCTGCTGGGCAGAAAAGCACAGTGACCAGAGGCACAGGGCGGAGCAATTTTCTAAGACACACCCTCAGGGAAACCAGATACTGAATATTTCTTCCCTCTGGGACCTGAGCCTGTTCTGGTCTGGGAAAGCCTGATTTGGATAACCAAGGAAACCATGTCTAGAC
>PVKY010001571.1:0-30914 GCA_004027775.1 Bradypus variegatus | reverse complement strand
GATGGATGGATGAGGGATGGGTGAATGGATGATGGATGGATAATTGATACTTTGCCTGAACTCAATAAATAATTGCTAAATGAGACCATGGCGAGTTTCTGGGAAGATGGTTTTCTCAGGTGGAAGATTCTTTTCTTACAGAACCATTTTTTAACTCATTTTCCTTTTCTCTGTCCATTTCCCAAAACTAGATCTCAATGTGGGAGTAAGAGGCTTTGGCCTGAATATGGCAGGCCTTAAAGTTCTGCCAGGATCCACCCAGGCAACTTAGCCAAATTAGCAGCTTTAGTCTACAAACCCTATCTCCTCCTCCTCCTTTGATTTCTGACAGCCCATTCAAAAGAAGGCATGTTGTTGGTGACAGAGATGCTTCAGTTTCATTTCAAAGATGGGAATCCCTTTGTTGGGGCAAAGCCTCCCATGGGCAGGATGCCGCCTTCCACCCCCATCACTGGCTGCTCTACGGTGCTATCAAAAGCAGAAACCTCTAGCTGAGGTGCTATTTCTGGTCAACAGCTTTGCTATGATAGAGGCGGCCACCAGCATTCCAGATCAAACTTCACTTCTGGCCATGCCCTCCTTGTGATGAGACCTAAGGGAAGTGCCTACCCTGCTTCCACTGTAAATTGAGATTACTCTAGACTCTTGGCTCATAACCATTTTTTCTTCCAAACCCCTTGGAAAATCTGATCAATCTAACGGATTTTCTCTCCAGAAAAGTGCATGGGCTCCCTGACTACCCATCACCCAGCTTCCCCCAATGTTAGCATCATACATAACCACAGTACATTTGTCAAGTACTATTAAACTCCAGTGCTCACTCGGATTCCGCCAGTTTCCCCACAATGTCCATGTCCTCTTGCCTCCTCCAGTCTTTCCTTGTCCTTCAAGACTTTTTGAGACTTCTGAAGAGGACTGGGCAGTTCTTTTGTAAAACATCCTTCAATGTGGGTTTGTCTGATGTCTCCTGTGATTAGATTCAAGTTGTGCATTTTTGGTAAGAACGCCTCAAAGGCAATTTGATACTCTTCTCAGTGCGTCATATCGTGAGGCATATGATGTCCATTTGTCCCATTCCTGGTGACAACTTCGATAACTTCGATAACTTGGTTAAGGTGGTGCCTTCCAGGTTTCTCTAATGTGAAGTTACTACTTTTTTCCAGAGTAACTGACAAACATCTTGGGGGAAATGCTTCAAAATGATGTGGCTTCAGTTTTACCAGATCAAAGCATCTCAGGTTCTTCTGACCCACCTCTGTTGTGGATCCAGAGACTAGAGTTTTCTCTCCTGGCAGCCTTGTGCCTCTTGTCAGAGACTTCTTTTCTTCATGACCAAATTAAAGTCTCACTTCAGGGCTCCCTCAGCCCTGGTCGATCCTGTGGACCCTAGAGGATCCCACCTCCTCATTGGACAGAAGGGGAAACTGAGGCCCAGAGAGGAAGAAGGCGAGTACAAGGTCACACAGTGACAGAGCTGGGCAAGCATGAGCTCTTTTTCCCTCCAAATTCAAGGCCCAAGCTCCCCCCTTCCCTTCCTCACACACCCTACCACTCGAGTGTGTCTGGCTGTCCTGGCCTTGTTTGCCTGAGTTCTGATAAGCAGGGTTCTCCAAACCTTGTGTGGGTGTGGTGAGGCCTGAGAGGGCTTGGCCCCTGCCTCCGCTCTCCCCCAATCTGTCTGAGTAAGTGCAGGGGCCAGAGAAAGGCAAGCAAGGGTCGGGGTTGGTGGTCTAAAGCCATAGGCTCAGTGTTCAGTGCCCGGAGATGCAGAGGGCCTTGAGAAGGTTCATTGAAGGTGGCCTCAGCCAGCTGAGAACAAGAGTGGTGGAGGCAGGGAGGCAAGCCAAGTGGGACCTTGTTGGCCTGGAATGTCCTGGACACGCCCCACATGCAGTCAGCTAGACCTTGTGCTTTGCAGGGAGGTAGCTCACTGGCTGCTCCACTCACTCACAACCCCCAACCGAGGCCCATTGCCGTGGGGGCACCAGGCCTGGGACCCCGGAGAAGCTAAGAGCACCCAGATGAGTAGGGAAGGGTCAGCCCAAGTTCTTTAGAAGACAGAATCAGGGCAGTGGGCCTCGTTGGAGGGAGGCACAGCAAGGGGACGTGGATCATGTCCATGTGAGGAACATTTGTAGAGCATCCAGCTGGTGTTTATTCACTCGGGCACCCAACCCCAGGCCCACTTGTTGAACTGACCAGTTGTACGATTAAAGGAAATAATGGGCAGTGGGTGGGGATGCTTGAAGCTTCTGAGGGGGAAGAGGCTTGCTGCCTGATTAGGCTTTGGGGGAGGCACAATAAGGGGAGCTAGCAACATGAGGTGGGCCTGAGGTCCTTGGAGTAGAGCCTTCAGTGGCCCCCTGCCCCAGCTCAGGGCTCCATCCTTTGCCTGTAACCCAGACCCTCATGCTCTGGATAAAAAGTAAGAGATAAGTAAGGCACAGTCCCTGTCCTCAGGGAGCTCCAGGTTGGGGGAGAGCCAGGTGGGCAAAGCATGCCCACACAGGTGGGGGGCTGCCAGCAGTAAGTACCTAAGAGGACCCGGAAACCTGCTGCCCCACAGCGGAGGGGAAAGAGGCAGGGAGTGTAGCGTGAGCTGGGAAGAACCCACAGGAAGGACAAAAGGCCCCGTGTATGCTGGAGGGCAGGGAGAATTGGAGGATTCCAGAAGGGCATGACTCAGGCAAGAGCTCAGCCTGGGTGGGGGGAAGCTGGGGATCCCAGTTAGGGACCTCTTCTTGTCCAAGTGGAAGCTGTTCATGGCCAGACACAGACAATGGCCTGAGGGAAGGATGGGCTGGGGGGACTTGGCCACGCGAGGAGCCAGAGCAGTGCGTGCACATGCACACATGCACACAGAGCTGCTCTCCCCCAACTCTTTCTCAGCACACTTAAGCTTATGGTCCAACTGCCTCCTCTCCGCTGTGCAAGGCTTCCTTCTAACTCCCCCCACCAAAACCCGGGAGCTGTCTAATGCTCTGCCTTTCTCCCCCTGGCCGCCATCCCTTCCCATCTGCACAGTCTCCTCCACTGACCCAAGGGGCTCGATTCTCCCATGCATCCACACGGCAGGCCTCGGAACTGGAAGCCCCTTACCCAGATCATCTCCTCTCCCTGGGGACTGCAGGGCCCCATAACCCTCCACTTAAGATGCTGACTCAACGGTGCTCCAAACAGCTCCTGTCTGGAGCACCTCCTTTACCCCTTTCCACTCCCCTCCCAGCTCGCTCCCCTTCCTGTCCCTCCCCTACCCCCTCCCGGCTCCCCCCTCCTCCCTCCTCGCACCATCCCTGGCCTTTGGCCCACCACCAGGCCAGCTGCAGTCCCTACGGTGCCTGTACCTGCTTGGCGGGGTTTTAGTTGAGGTACCCCTGGGAAGTGTCTGTGTCGAGGCAGGAGAGGTATACTCAGCCTACAGTCCCAATGCCCGGCTGGGAGACCCCCAAGACCTACAGGCCCCCACCAGCACCGTCCTGCCCTCCAGCCACCCAGCACCCCCAAGGACTCCCTTCCTCCTTTGCCTCCTAACTAAATATCCCCAAGACCTCCCCAGGCCCCCCGGTTCCTGCTATACAACCTGCACGTCTCAGAGCAAGACTCTTCTTCATTTTGAACTTAGAATCTCACTGTTAGTCCAGAGCGTTACTGAGATATGACACGTACCTGAAGCTGTACAGAGCTAAAGTGCACAATCTGATGGGTCTGGATGAAATCATGACAATCAAGATAATGAACATTTATCACCCCCAAGACACCCCCCACCAAGGTTCCTTTGTGCTCCCTGGTGACCCTCCCTCCTGCCCTGGGGAATCTCTGACAGATCACTAGAGATTTGATTCGTCCAGAAGTTTCATGGAAAGGAAATCATACAGTAAGTGCTTGTTTTTCTTTTCTTTTTTTTTTTGGTCTGCCTTTTTTCAACCAGCAAGACTATTTAATTTTGACATTCCACCATATATATGTATTTTTTTAATTAGGGAAGTTGTGGGTTTACAAAGCAATCTTGCATGAAATTCAGGATTCCAATATACCACCCCACCACCGAAAACTTGCACTGGTGTGGAACACTTATTACAATGCTGAGAGCACAGTTTTATAATTGTTTCATTAGCTATAGACCATGATTTAACTTAGCATTCTCTGTTTGTGTTGTGCAGTTCCACGAATTTTTTTAAAATTTTTATTCAGTTACCATATATACAATCGAAAGTTACCCCTTTAACCACATTCAAACACACAATTCAGTGCTGTTAATTAAGTTCACAATGTTGTGCTATCATTACCACATGTTGTTCCTTTTTATTAAATAGAACTCCATTTTATGGATGTGCCATAAAATTTTTTATGTATTCACCTGTTGATGGACATTTGGGTGTGCCCAGTTAGGGTTTATCAAAAATAACGCTTTACTTACAAGTCTTTCCATGAACCGTGTGCCTTCTCTTGCATAAATACCCAAGAGCTGAATGGATGGCTCCTGAGAAGCTACCAGACTGCTCCCCAAAGCGGCTGAACCATTTCACATTCCCACCGGTACAGCTTCAGATTTTCGGCGCCTCCATGTCCTCACCACCTCGTGGTATTGTCGGTCTTTGAAGTTGGGCCATCCTCATAGATGTGTGATGGACCTCACTGCAGTTTTAATTTGCATTTCACTATGACACATGATGTTGAAAATCTTTTCACATGCTCACTGACTATTTGCATACAGCTATCCCTTCCACATAGATTTTCCCCATCACGGTTTCAATAAATCACAGTTTGGCATAAGAAATTAAATGGGAATTTCTGGGGTTTTTGGAAGCCACAGACAACATGCGACGGCCAGCAGATGACACACAAAGCCTAGAAATGTGCAGAATTGTTATTTAAAAAAATAAGAAGACATTCTGGTGGAATCTGGCATCACACGAGAAAAGGCAAAGTCCTTATATGATTCCCTAAAGGAAAATGAAGGTGAAGGGTCTTCCCTTACGGATTTTCAGGCTGGTTTGAAAATTTTAAAAAATGGTTTAGCCTATGCAATGTAAAAGTAATGGGAGAGAAAAAAGTTCAAAAATTGGGGTGATGAATGCACAACTATATGATGATGCTGTGAACAGCTGATTGTGCACCGTGGATGATTGTATGTTATGTGAATACATCTCAGTAAAACCAAATTTAAAAAAATAATGCTGCACATCTGTACACAGGTTCTGTAACAACGCTTTAAAATAAAAAAAGTAATGGGAGAGGCAGCGTCTGCCCATCAAGATGTGGCTAGGGAGTTTCCTGAAACCCTGAAAAAAAAATTTACACAGATTTTCCAGATTGCGAGGGTGCTGCACTCCTAACCCCCACGATGTAGAAGCATAAATTAGTTTATTTGGGAGCTCTCCCATCCTATGCTGACACCCGCCCCTCCACCCCAGCAGCCTTCATGTCCCTAAATCCAACTGACTTCTTCGTTAGCCTAGCAGCCCCTACATCCAAACCAGGGGGTGCCTGGTGGCTACCGTTGCTTGTCAGAGGGTGCCCAGTGCCCAGCTCGGTGACAGCAGCTGGTTCCCCAGAAGCAGTACCTCTTGCTCCCCAGCCCATGCTTGTCTCGGCCATCCCAGTAGCTGATCCCACTAACCTCCTGTGCCTGCCCCTCTCTCCGCAGCCACCCGGGAGTCAGCCTTCGTGCACGCCATCGCCTCGGCCGGCGTGGCCTTTGCAGTGACCCGCTCCTGTGCAGAGGGCTCCGCTGCTATCTGCGGCTGCAGTGGCCGCCATCAGGGCTTGCCAGGCGAGGGCTGGAAGTGGGGCGGCTGCAGCGAGGACATCGAGTTTGGTGGCATGGTGTCTCGGGAGTTCGCGGATGCCCGGGAGAACCGGCCCGATGCTCGCTCGGCCATGAACCGCCACAACAATGAGGCTGGGCGCCAGGTATGTCCATGGGTCCCCCGCAAGCTTCCTGAGCAAGGTGTGGCCCGATGGGGGCAGAACAGCAGATAGGGAAGGGATGTCTATTGTGGTCAGGCTGGGGTCTGAAGCTCAAGGATGTCAAGTCCAGCATATCCGCAAAGGAGGGTGGTTCCAAGTGTGGATCACAAGGAAGGAGATATTGGGTGAAGGCTGCCCTCCAGGAGCTCTTGCACATTCTTGCTTTGTGCAGTTCGGGCAGTGCTGATAGTAAAATGCACACAAGGTGATCTAGCAGGGGTGGAAGTTCTGACTAGAGACATGAAGGATTAATCAGCAGTTATCTAGGTGAGGGAGGCCAAGAGAGCTTCCCAGACAGACTGGGAGTGAAATGCTGCAAGTGATTTAGTAGCATACACAGTGAGTATTATTGAAGAGAACTTGGCTGTTAAGTCAGTGGAGAGTCAACAGAGGGCTGATGGTTGATGAGAAGTGATGCATGTAAAGACAGAGGGGATCTGTTAGATTTAGCCACACCAAAATGGCAGTTGGTCTTGCCCAGTGGAGTCATGGGGCGAGACCCAGATAGTAGACATTTGAAGAGTGAATAAGGGGTCTTCAGCTTCCAACAATGGCGAACTAGATAATTCAGACTAACCCTCCTATTGAAGTCAACTACAGACACAGGATGACATACAAAAAACACCTTCTTAAAATTGTAGAATACCCATACCTATGCAGTCAGCTGATTTATGACAGAGGAGATACTGCAGTGCAGAGGAGAAAATGGTCTTTTCAATAAATGGTGATCAGTTGATTGGAAAAAAATTAACCTTGACTCCTACCTCACACCATATGAAATTACAAATCCTAATGGAAAAGGTCAAACAATAAAGCTTTTAAAAGAAAACTTAGGAAAAAAATTTTTTGTGACCTTGGATTAGGCAAAGATTTCTTAAGATAAGAAAAGTACTAACAAAGAAAAAATGTAATAGTATGGACTGTGTGAAAATTAGGAACTTCTACTCAAAAAAGAACACCACTATGAGATCATAAAGGCAACCCACACAGGAGCAGTTGTTCACAAGGCATATATACAACAAACACACAACAGCTACACTGGCTGAAGAAATGAAAGCCACTTCAAAAATTAAAATATCAAAATAGCCAATAGATATATGAAAAGATGCTCAACATCCTTAGTGATCAAGGAAATGCAAAACAAAACTGCAGTGTGATTCCAATACACACCCAGCAGAATTGCTAAAATGAAAAGACACCAAGTGTTGGTGAGGATTTGGAACAACTTGAGTTCTCATTATACTGCTGGCAAGAATGTAAATGGATACAACCACTGAGGAAAAGTGTTTGTCAGTATTTGCAACAGCTGAGCAATTCCACTTTCAGGTATATACACAACAGAGATGCACACATATGTTCACCAAATGGTGTGTACTAGAATGTCCTCTTTGTAATACACCTAAACCAGAGACTACCCAGATGCATATCAAATGAACAGAAAAGTGTGGCACAATCATGCAATGGAATACTATACAGCAATGAAAAATGAATTATCCACAACTACACACTACTGTGTGACTGAATTCCACAAAGATGGTGAATGAAAGAACCAAACGCAAAAGATTTCATACTGCATGCTTCCGTTTATAGAAAGAGAAAAACAAGCAACGCTAACCCACACTGTTGGAATCTTTCCCCCCTTTTTGTAGATTTATGTTATTGAAAACTCAACAAGAACAAGAAATAATCAGCTCCCTGCTTTCTCAAATGTAGACAAAGCAAAAGAGAAAAGAGTTGGTAGAATAGGGTTAGAGATAACCCTTCATCCATAATAGTCCATCTGGAGGTGACAGTGAAACACTGTCTTTGTGTAGTCATCAAAACAGCCCAAAGTCACATCCATATTTACCATAAAACTGATTGTATCAACTTTTTGGTGACCCAAATCAGCTCCCCTGTGATGGTTAGGTTCATGTGTCAACTTGGCCAGGTGATGGTACCCAGCTCTCTGGTCAAGCAAGCACTGGCCTAACCATTACTGCAAGGACATTTGTGGCTAGTTAATAAACCAACAGGCTGGTTTATTAAATCATCAGTCAATTGGCTGCAGATGTGACTGATGACTTCAACAAAGGGAGTGTCTTCCACAATGAGAGAATGCAGTCAGCTGGATTCAATCCAATCAGCTGAAGACTTAATTGAGGCAGATAGAGGACCTTCATTTCTTTGGCCGACCAGTAAAGCATTTCCAGAGGAGTTCGTAGAAGTCGCCAGTTCATTTCCTGAGGAGTTCATCAAACATCTTCATTGAAGTTGCCAGTTTGCTGCCTACCCTATGGAATTTGGACTAGTGCATACCCACAGTTGCATGAGACACTTTTGTAAATCTTATATTTATAGATATCTCTCATTGATTCTGTTTCCCTAGAGAACCCTAACTAATACACCCCCAAAATAATTGGCTCCACAGGGCCAGGGAGGAGCTGTGTCATGGTATCTGTGTGCCATGACACCAAAATTTAAGGATGTATAAGGAATTTCTAACAAGCTGGTATTCTGGGCTGGCAATTTGTGAAATGTTGTCATATTTTACACTTATGACATATATATACTTTTTTGTATGCATAGTATACTTCAATAACAAGTATTAAAATATTGAATAACAACTCTATGGTGAGGAGTTAGTGGCCCAGGATCCAGGAGAAGACAGGACCATGAGCCAGGCATCTGGGCAGATTTTGTTATCTGGAAGAGAGGGCAGAAGATGGGTTGAACTTCTGGCAGCCTTACCCAGCTAAGGGACCCACCAATGATGTGCTCTCTGGTAAATCCCTGCTTAGTTTAGGCTCAACTCTGGCAAATAAAGGAGAACCAGAAGTAGACCAACCCTTGTGCATATGAGTAGGCTAGAATAATCTCGAGACGTAAAAGCAGACAAAATTCTCTGTGGAGGAAGATAACCTTATTCTAGGCTTCAAAATATTCCTAAAAATAATTTTTGAAACACAATGTCTAGCACATAATCAAAGATAACCAACTCACATGAACCAATGACACAAAGAACTTGATTATCCTCCAGGCAGGAAAAACAGAAGACTGTCCTCTGGGGAATTGGACTAACCTAAAAGAAGAGAATGTAAAGTGACTAACTTGTGTGATCAATAACGGAGATGTAAGGGGTATGGGATGTTTAGAGTGTTCTTTTTTCTTTTCATTTCTTTTTCCGGAGTAATGCAAATGTTCTAGAAATGATCATGGTGATAAATATACAAATACATGATGATACTGTGAACCATTGATCATATACTTTGGATGGATTGTATGGTATGTGAATATATCTCAATAAAATTATGTTAAAGAAAGATACTGACTTGGAGATTCCCCAACTAAACAATACAGCCAGATCACTTGATAGTGAGGGTTAAAGTTGACAGGTGCCTCCCATGAACAAGAGCTTCCAGCAAGACTTTTTAGCCCCACTTTCTTTTTTTTTGGTTCAGTGATCTTTTTTTTTAATACAGTTTGAGATATATTCACAAATCCTACAGTCATCTAAAATGTACAACCAATCATTCACAGCACCATCATACAGCTGTGCATTCATCACCAGAATCAATTTTTGAACCTTTTACTTACTCCAAAATAAAAATAAAAGCAAAAAAGAACTCCTAACTCCTTCCATCCCCTCCATCCCACCCTATTCTTCATCTAATTTTTGTTCCCATTTTTACACTCATCTGTCCATACACTTGATAAAGGGAGTGTGAGCCACAAGGTTTTCACAGTCACATAGTCCTACTGTGCAAGCTACATAGTTATACAATCATCTTCAAGAATCAGTGCCACTGGGTTGCAGTTTGACAGTGTCAGGTGTTTCCCTCTAGCCATTCCAACACACTAAAAACTAAAAAGTGATATCTATATAGCACATAGGAATACCCTCCAGAGTGATCTCTCGACTCCATTTGAAATCCCTCAGCCAATGGAACCTCATTTTGTCTCATTTCTCTTCCCCCTTTTGGTCAAGAAGATCCTCTCAATCCCACAGTGCTGGGTCCAGGCTCATCTCCAGGAGTCATTTCCTGCATTGCCAGGGAGATTTACACACCTGGGAGTCATGTCCCACATAGAGGGTAGGGCAGTGAGTTCACCTGCTGAGTGGGCCCAGAGATAGGGGGACACATCTAAGAAACAAAGATAGTCCCATTTTTTAAAAATTCATTTTATTGAGATATATTCACATACCATTCAGTCATACAAAACAAATCGTACATTCAATTGTTCACAGTACCATTACATAGTTGTACATTCATCACCAAAATCAATCCCTGACACCTTCATTACCACACACACAAAAATAACAAGAATAATAATTAAACTGAAAAAGAGCAATTACAGTAAAAAAGGATACTGGGTGCCTTTGTTTGTTTGCTTGTTTCCTTCCCCATTTTTAGCCCCACTTTTAAATATGAGCAGACAGCCAAAGATCACCAGACATCTCTGAAAGACTCTAAAAGCAACAATGGAAAAGATGAAGACCAGAATAAAAAGACAAAACAAAAGTTATGGAAAACAGTCACTGTGAAGAGAGATGAAAATGCCAAAAAAAAAAAAACCCTATTACAATATCACCAGAGAGATAAAACACTGTATCCACAAAACCAGAACAGGATGTTATTCAAAAAGAACAATCAGAGGACAACAAAAGAGAGAAGTCTTAGAAGTTAAAAATATGGTAAGGAAATAAAAAACTCAGCAGAGCCATTAGATGATGGCTGAGATACTCTCACAGAAAGTGTGGGGGGGTGAGACAAAGAGATGAAAAACAGGAGAGAAGAGAAGATTTAGAGAATCTGTCCTAGTGATAAATAATGATGAACACAAAGAGGAAGAAGTCAGCAAATAATTAGGAAGATTCCCCAGAACTGAGGAGCACAGGTTTTATATCAAACGGACCCACTAAGTGCCTCTACAGAGGGAAAAAAAAAACTCACATCAAGATACACGACTGTGAAATTCAGAGCCTATGACACAAATAAGTCCTCCAAGCTTCCAAGAGGAAAGGTTGGGTTTCATACAAAAGGTCAGGAATTAATATGGCATCAGGCTTTTCTGGAACAATAATGAAAGCTTGGGAATAGTAGAAAATATTTCTTTTCAGACATGCAAATTTTGCAAAATTTACCAGGAGCCCTCTGAAGATGTCTCCCAAAAGATGGAATTGATAGACTACCCAGTATGTTTGAACATCTTGAAGAGAATACTTAGACAATGAAGGGAGAGCAATAAGTACACTAAAAACAACAACAAATTGCATAAGACAGTAATCACAATGTCACATGACTCCACTGAGTATGACATCTGACGTAGCCAGAATTCTGTCAGCACTTAATGTTGATCTACCTGAAATTATGTTATAGTTTTTAGGGTACGACCCATGTGGAGTTGGGAAGTGTGCATCAGAGCAGAGGAGTGGGGAAAGCCAGCTAAATTCCCGTCTTCCACAGTGAGAAGTCAGTAGACAATGCCAAACACTGAAAGATCAAGGAGTAAAACAAGCATGTCGTCAGCGGTGTTAAGAGTTACAAGGGACTGTCTGGGGGCATCAAGAAAGCGCTGTTTCTGTGAGTGTGGGAGCAGAACTCCTGTTTTTCTTAGCAGGTCATGGGAACTATTGGACTCTTTAAATTATATGCACATGTAACTTCAATCAAAGTTAAAACCTAAAACTAAAGAGGCTGAGGAGGCAGAGATGGGACGTGGCAGCAAATGATCGAAAAAGTGTGGCCACGAAAGAGAGAAGAAAATGGAGATTAGAACTGGACGTTGGGGAAGAGGTGTACATCACAGATGTCCCTGGGAAAGGAACAACATGAGAGGAAGGGGTTCAAGAAACAGCAGCGGGAGGGGGGCTGAGTGGAGGGAGATACAGATGGCGAGCTCAGGTGGAATGTTAGAGCAGCACTGTCCAGTGGAAATAAAATGCGAGCCATATATGTAATTTTTAAAGTTTTCCCGTAGCCACGTTAAAAAAGTAAACAGGTGAAATCAGTTTTACAAGAAAGGGCATCCCAGGGGTGCCCAAGTGGTGCTGGGGGCGCAGGGAGAGCGTAGCACCTCTGCCGGGGAGTCCCGGGGACAGGGGGTCATGAAGCAGGGGGTGGGAAGAAGAAAAGGGGGTTGCCAGGCCAGCAGGGGGAGGGGGCGTGGAGAGGGAGAAGGGCTGCAGACCAGGTGCACCCCCACCCAGCAGAGGCAGAGCTGGGAGGTGCGGGCCCTGCTGATGTCCCTGTGCGGCCACCCCCCCAGGCCATCGCCAGCCACATGCACCTCAAGTGCAAGTGCCACGGGCTGTCGGGCAGCTGCGAGGTGAAGACGTGCTGGTGGTCCCAGCCCGACTTCCGCGCCATCGGGGACTTCCTCAAGGACAAGTACGACAGCGCGTCGGAGATGGTGGTGGAGAAGCACCGCGAGTCCCGCGGCTGGGTGGAGACGCTGCGGCCGCGCTACCACTACTTCAAAGTGCCGACAGAGCGCGACCTGGTCTACTACGAGAGCTCCCCCAACTTCTGCGAGCCCAACGCGGAGACGGGGTCCTTCGGCACGCGCGACCGCATCTGCAACGTCAGTTCGCACGGCATCGACGGCTGCGACCTGCTGTGCTGCGGCCGCGGCCACAACACGCGGACCGAGAGGCGCAAGGAGAAGTGCCTCTGCGTCTTCCACTGGTGCTGCTACGTCAGCTGCCAGGAGTGCGCGCGCGTCTACGACGTGCACACCTGCAAGTAGCCCAGGGGGGTGGGGACCAACTGCACCCTCCGCGCCCCGCCCCCCCCAGCCCGGGGGTGCCGGGGCTCCAGTGGCCTGCAGTGTCCGTGGCTCCCCGTGGCATCTTGGGACTTCCAAGGCTTCCGGGGATTTGGGGAGCTACCTCCAGAGGCCATCACCTCCCTCCCTGTCCCCTGCCCCAGAGGTCTCTGCTGATGCACTCTGGAAGCCAGGACCCTGCCTCTCCTATGCCCCAGCCCGGAGAGCAGACCACTGCCCTGCCCCTGGAGAAGGAGAAGAAGCCTGGTGGAAGGTTCTGGGATCCTGGCCAGGTCCCAGCGCCCCCAGCCCTGCAACTACACCCTCCCCTTTGCAGCTAACAGGAAGTGCCCTCTCTCTCCTCCCTGTCTCCTCACCTGTACCACATCCCTGTGAGAGAGGACCAGAGACTGCAGCCACCCGTCCCCCTCCCCCGCTTCTCCCCTCCTTGCCTCAGCCCTCCCTTGGACTGGTCCATAGCCCCTCATAAGGGAAAGGCAGGTAGAGGGGGGCCAAACCCCCAAGGCTACCCAGAGCCGCTGTTTGGGCTTCTCCAGGCTCCATGCCTCTGCCTTGGAGGCTTGCTTTTATGCTGGGTTGTTTGGGAGGACTTGGTGGGCTCAGGGGACAGCGGATCAGTCACAGGTGGAAGGGCTCGGGAGCTCTCGAACCCAGCCCCATGCCCTCCCAGGATAAGTGACCCCCAACACCCCTACCCTCACCCTGGGAGACTGTGAGCCCCTCCTAGGTCCAGCTGCCAGCCCCTGGCGAGGGTCCTGGGAGGCTTTGGCTGGTAGACTCAGAATAAGCAGACCCTCCATCCCACGTATCAACCTCTGCCACTGTGAAACATCTCCCTGAGGACCCCACCCTTGAGGCAGCTAGGTGGGGTGAAGATATGCCCTGAGCACCTGAAAGACCCTGCCCCAGCCCAGGGATGGGCCCTGCTAGGACTCCGATTTTGCATTTTTTTGGTTTTAATTTTATTTCCAATGCTGCTATATCCACCATACACTGAAGCTAGATGGACAGAACATTTTTTTTCCTTTTCTTTCTATGAAAGAAATTATTTTAGTCATAGCTTGTGAGTTTCAAACAATGGAGAAAGTTTAAAAAGAAAAAAAAAGAAAAAAAGGAAGAAACAACCAAAACAAACCTGTGTTCTCTGCTATAATTGGTGGTGGGCAGTTGGCACGGTGGTGGCACACTGGAGGTGGGGAAGGTGCCAGTGGCAGGGGCTGGCTATCCCTGGGGTGGGGGGTGCTGACACCCAGGGACCAAGATGGGAGGGAGGTCCCTGGCGTGCATAGATGGGCTACTGCTGTGGTGGTCTCCAGAGGTCAGCATTTCACATGGTGGGGGAGGGGGAAAGGGGACAGCCAAGCCAAGGAAAGGGGCAACCAGCTCCTCTTATCCTGGGGAGGAAGCTTCCAGTGGGAGTCCTGAGTGAAGGCAAGTAGGAGACCTGGAGTCCAGACAGGCCAGTAACCCCAAGTCAGACCCCAAATGCACAGACTTTGAATTCATTCATCCGTTTAGCACCAGCTGCCGAGTGCCTGCCATGTGCCTGGTGCTAGATGGGCTCTGGGGATGTGGACCCTGGGTGGGTGTCCCCATCAGGCCCACTGGAGCCTCAAAGGAGGCCAATCTAGCTAGGAGGGACATGCTTGCTTAACCAGAGGCCCTGCCCTGGGGTCTGGTAATCAGGGGGCTGCTGCCTTCTGGGCCTGGCTTCCTGTTTCCTCTAAGTCTGTGGGCTCATACCAGCGAATTAAACCCTGGGGGCTAGGACGGTGGGTCCTCCATTGGCAGAGCTGCTGCAGAAAGTTGAGCTGTCCCCCAGGACTCCCCAGTCCCACCTCCTCAAGCAGGGCAGAGCTGAGGGGAACAGAGATCGGGGGCTGCACCCTGGTGACCTCCAGTGCAGTGTGGGGCTGGCCAATGGGCGTCTCGATCCCCCACATATGGGCTGGGATTTTGGGGGCTCCCCCTGACCTGCCATCCCAGGCAGCCCAGGAGTCTCAGCCAGACCAGAGGGGGAGCAAGTCAGCCTGGAAGTGGACCCCCTGGCCTGGGCCCCCTGCACCTGTTCCCTCCTCTCATGGGTGTGGAAGGCATTGCCCAATGAGGCGCCAGGAAATGAGGCTGCCAGGAGCTGGGGGGCCTTCCCAAGACCAGAAGATCCTCCGTCCCTCCCACACAGTGTTGGTGGAGGCTGGTGGTGTAGTTCGCCCAGTGCTAGCTCTTCTCCATCCCTGGGGGGCATGGCCGAGAAGACCAGAGACAAGCTGGTCCTTGCAGAACTGGCCGTCCCCTGGGGGATGGGAGGAGAGTGTCTTTCTGAAGCCAGGACCTGGAAAGGCCTTCTCTCCAAGGTGAGATATGCTGACCCTGGTGGTATCTAGGTGTGGGGATCCCATCCCCCTGGAAAGCTGAGCACATGCTCTCTACAGTAGCCCTGGAGAGTCCTGGGATAAGGATACTTGCTGGCCTCCCGAACCCCAGCCTCGGTCCCCACCTCCCCTCAACACACATCCAAGTCCTGGCTGGTTCCCTGCCCTCTGCAGGCTGGGAGAGGACCACAGCCCAGGTCCCAGGGCCCTGGACCCCATCCATGCACCACCCCCATCCCCAGTTCCCTGGGCCTTGAGTTCTGCACCCTCCGTTTGGCTGATCTCCCCCTGCAGGGCCTGCAGGCTGGGGTATTCTCTGCACCCCAGTTTACCCCAGAGAGGTTCCACCCCATGGGGACCCCTGCTGCATTGGAAAGCCTATCCTCAGGAAGCACAGCGGTTTATTGTCTCATAAACCACTCCCTGGTGAGCCCCAGTTCCCCACCCCCCAGCTGTGGGAGGGATCCTGGGGAGGGTGGGGGTGGCCCCTCTTGGATCACCTCTGGGCCTTGCCCTGAGAGAAAGCTGGGGGGGAGGCAAAAAGGTGTGGGGGGGTGGGGAGAACAGGCTGGGGCCAGACACAAGTGGGGAGAGGGCTCAGGGCAGGAGATCCAGCCCCACCCCCTCCCCCAAATAGTCAGGCCCGTGAAAGCCTCCATGCACTTGTCCATTTGCAAGTTGGCTGGATGGAAACCGCTGCAAGGTTCAGGTGGGGGGGGCGCAGGGAGAGAGAGGGGCCCTGCAGAGGAGGGGAGAGGGCTGGTTCACAGGGAGCGGAGGAGGTGCCTGCCCTGCTTGGATAGTCTGTTTGCGGTAACAATTAACCAGACACCCTGTAATTGGGAACCCCACACTGGCCGGAGGGCCCCAGGTGGGCTAGGGGTGGGGGTGGGGGTGAGCCTGAATGTAAACCTGGAGCTTAGGGTGCCAAGGGTGCAGGCTGACCGTGCTCTCCAAAGACGGGGCTGAGGGGCTGTGCAGTGGGGACCAGTCCAAGGCCAGCATTGTCACAGCACCCAGCCAGGTGCATGGGCCGCCTCAGATCCCCGTCACATGACACCCACCCGGAGACCCTGTGGGCAGCAGCACACAGCTTATCCCAGGCGCACAGCAAGGCCCAGGGCCTGGAACCCTGCTCTGCTGCTTGCCGAATGGTTCCCCAGTCACCCCAGGTCTGTGATGCCTCTCCAAGCACCCGTTTCCACAGTGGGTACCAGCCCACTGATATCGTGGCACCCTCTGGGGACCTCAGCTGGCTGTGACCCACCCCGGTTGTCTGCTTAGAGGGGCCCAGGGCCAGAGCCTGGGAAAACCACAGCATCCCTGACTCGACCCCCTCAGCTCCCTGCTCTCCTGATGTGCACCCACCCTCCCATGCTCCCCAAAATCTCAGAGGCATCCCATTTTTTCCTGCTTCCTCACTGAACACCCCTCATCACCTTGGCCGGCTGGCCCTGCTGCCTGCCGACTTCCCCTCACCTCCCAGGTCCCCCCGCCACCCTGCTCCCCCAGCCTCCATCACCATGCAAAACCCTTCTATAGTGACACCCGTGGTGTCCCCAAAGGGCTCAGGGAGCTGACCCCCAGGGCTGGCTGGGCAAGGAAGTTTCAGCATGCATGTCTGACCCAGCGACAGCCCCTCCAGGCTGAGGACATGGGCTGGAGGAGTACCTGGGGTGGCTGTGGGAGGGAGGCGAGAGGAAGGCTGGGTAAGTGGGGCCCTGGCCCAGGGGGGCTGAGCTTTAGGCTCCTGGGAGCTTCTCTTGCACCCTCGTGCCATGTGAGGCCGAGCCACGACTGCCACCCAAGCAGGCCTGGGCTCACAGGAGGCCCCGAGGGGTCAGCCTGGGCCAGCTGGGTGGCGGACACACCGTAAAGCAGGAGCTGGTCATCCAACACACAGGGCAGCAGCCGAGGCACCCATCTGCTCCACAGGGGGCATGAGTCACCCGCTGCAGGGCCAGGCCGGGGCAGGTGGGCTGAGACCCCAGCCTCAGTGCCTGACAGCATGGTGGATGAGGGGTCAGCAGAGGGCAGGTCGGGAAGCTGTGGGTGGTGCTGCTTGGTGGGTACACAGAGGCCCCACGATGGGCAGGTATCCCCTGGTAGGTGGATGGGGTTCCCTTCCCGGGCAGGTCTGGGTGACGCCTGTCACAGAGGCCCATCACACATCTCCCCTACTTTGGCCCCACAGGTGGGCGTGCAGACACGTCTCTGAGTCAGGACGTTTGGCAGGAGCCACCCTAATTGGCACCTGCAAGTGCTCAAGTGCTGGGTTTCCCAGATGAAAGGAGCTGGGAGGGGAGCTTGGGGTGGCAGTGCCCAGTGGGGGGACAGGGAAGGAAGGGGGAAGTGACCAGGTTGGGGGAGGCAGGCCTGGGGTGAGGTGAGGGAGGTGGTGCCTGTGGGTGGGCGGACTGTGGTTCCAGGATGGGGTGCAGTGACCCCCACGATTACAGGGCAGGGTGGAGCCTTAGGAGTCAGAGAAGCCTGGGGACATGACACCCCAGAGGTCACTACACCCAAAGAAGAGAGCGAGGCCAAGCTTGGACAATGTGGGAGCACTTGGCTCTGTCTTGGTGGTTGGGGCCCAGAGAGAGAGGGACACTACTAGGCTGAGGACATACAGCCAGGCAGGGACCCGGCGTGTCTAGGAAGTCGCAGCAGGGGCAGAACCCTGGGATGTGCTCTTCCCTAGGAACTGGGGCTCCTGCAGCCCCAGGGGCCTCCGTTTATGCCTAAGGGGCTTGGGAAGAGCCTGCGTGGGGAAGCAAACCCCTCAACTCACCCATGGATTGTCAGGAATAGCCCCTCCCCTCTCTGGACCTCAGTTTCCCTTCTGCACAGTCAGGGGTGGGCCTGTCTGCTCCTCACGTTAGTTGGCCTGGAATGTTCCGTCCATAGCCCTTTCCGGAACCTAGGCCTGTGCCAACCCCCACCCTCGCCTGCCAAGGGGTTGGTATCTCCCCGTGGACCCCACCCAGCCCCCCACAGGCTGCCCCAGCCTGGCCCCCTACCCAGCACTCAGAGAGGATGGAGCCTGCAGGGCCGCTGTCCATAGCAGCCCGCACCTCTTAGGGGGTTTACAGCCCCCTCCCCACCCCCACCCCAAGAGGGAGGAAATGGGCCTGGCTGGCCTGTTCACAGGTAGTTGAGACAGCAGAGGAATAACCATATAAAAGGCGGGGAGGTGGGCCCCGCCCCGCCCAGGGCGCCCCTCTGCCCCCAGCCCCCTCCACAATCTCACACTCCTGGGGACAGCGGGCTTTGAAGTGGTGCAGGGGGTGGGGCCTGCCCCCTTGGAGTCCAGGGGGCCCTACCCCCACCTCCTCTCAGTAGTCCCCTCCCCTAGACTCCCAGTTTCTGGAGCCTCCAGGGGAAGCCGGGCCAGAACCTCCAGGCTGGGACGTCTGGGCAGCAGGTGTGGCCCAGTTCCAGGGCCCCATGCCAAGAACAGGTGTTTTGTCCTTCCCCAGGTGACGGGAAGGGAAGGGAGGGTTGAGACCCCAGGCCCTGAGAAGTCCTGAGCCTGCAGGGCCTGGTCCTTGCTGTGTGACCCAGCCAGCCCCTGTGAACTGTCCATTGGGCCTGAGGCAGCTGCAGGACCTGGGAGTCACTGGGTGTAGCAGCTCACCCCCGCTCCCGGCTTCCCCGGCTGGCTCATGGAGGCGAGAGGTGCCAATTAGAGTCTGCAGGGCCTCCCCTCATGCCTGGGGTGGCCCCTCTGGCCAGGCCCCAGACACAGCACGCCGGGCCCCTGCTGTTGAGTGGGTTGGCCCAGTTGGCTGAGCCTGTAGGTAGGAAGATGCTCTCAGACAGGAGGGAGCAAGGAAGGGGGAGTGGTGGTGGGTGCATGGAGGGCAGGGTGCCCATGGGGTCTGGTTTGGCTGACTGCACAGTCTGAGACCCCCCTTCACTCCCCAGGACCATTCATCGACATTGGCTTGCAAATCTGGGCATTCGGGAACACTGGGCTCGACTGCTGTGAGGGGGCAGAGCCCAGAGCTGGGGCAAGGACTGTGGGGCTTTGGTTGGCCCATCTGACCGTGAACTTGAAGATGCTTCGAGACTGGGCAGTTCTGGGTTACTGCAGGGCCCGACCCCCGGGGAGGTCAGCCCCTCACTCGTCCACTTGGGCTGTCGCATCCAGGCAAGACTGGCCAGGCCACAAAACTCCACTGAAGGTGACCGCAGAGCTTGCTCTCCCTGTCACAGCCCACCCTCGAGGCTAAACTGCAGACAGCGAACTTGCTCCCTTTCCCTTGTAGATAGGATCTCATCCAGAATAAAAAGCAGAGCCAGCGGTGAGTGTCCCGGGAAAGCAACCGGGCAGAGGGTGGGGACCAAGGGGCGCCAGAGTGCCAGAATGGGGCTCAGCGGTGACTGCTGGGGGGACAGAGCTGAGAGGGGCTGTGGGCACCCTGAGCCCACCCTCCTGCCCTTCCTATGTTGGAGGCTGGGAGGGAAGGGAGCAGGGCCTGTCAGGGACAGACCAGGGGCTCACATCTGACTCGTGCTGGGGGCAGAAAAGAATCAGGACTGATTTCCACATGTCCTCAGGGCCTCTGGGGGACACAGCCCTGGCCTTGGGGGGTGTGTTCCAGAGAAGACTCCCCCACTGGCCCAGAAAAACAAATGCATACTGGCTACCCTCCCTGTTCCCACCATAAACCGGGGGAGGGGGATCAGCTAAAGGGATTACACTCCACCCCTAGCCCCCCACCACCCATCCCTGACGGGAGGCCTGGGCCCAACCTCCCACCCCATCCCCTGTCAGGGTCCCTGGGTCAGCCATCTGAAGGCAGTAATCTAGGAGGGCTTCCTGGAGGAGGTGAGCAACAGAGGTGCTCTTTCTACTGCCCCACCCTCCTCTGACCCAGCTCTGGCACTGCAAACCTCCCATAATCCAACCAGGCGGGTACCCAGTGGCTGGTTGGGGAAGCCCTGGGCAGGGAACTGAGGCTGGTAGCTGCTTGGCAGCTGGGAGGGAGCTAGTCAGAAGGTGCTAATTGCTGTTTAGCTGCAGGGTGTCTCCTGGCTCAATGTCATTTTTTTCCCCTTTCCTTTTCCTTTATTTTTTTTTATTTTTTTTTTATTTGAGTCTCTGGAGCACACAGTAAATAGTCATTTGGTTCTCAGAGCCCTGCAAATTGGTGTTTATGGTGCCAGGACTCCTGTCCACCCAAACACAGGCTGGGAGGTGCTGGGCTGGGAGGGACAGAGGGCACTCTGCCACCCCCACCAAATCACAGCTCTGGGGGAGCCTGTCCCTGCAGTGCCAGCTCTGATGACTCCACCTGCAGGTGGCCTGTTGGCTGGCACTGATCAGACAGCTAAGCAATGGGTGCCGAGAGTGGGTAGACATGGTGTGTATGTGTGTGTATGGAGTTGGGGGTAATCCCAGAGGGCTTCCAGGAGGAGATGAGGCTTCCCTGGCAGGGAGGCTCCCCCAAAGAGGCTCGTGCGGGCCCTCCAGTCCCCAGGGGCTCTGTGTCCCCACCCCAGTGGCCATCTGCAGAGTTAAAAACTGGAATGCGGGGAGGCCCAGGCCTTAATGCAAGAGGGTGAATGGTGGAATTCCAGGCGTGGGCAGGCGGGTGGGGGCAATGGAGAGGTGGTTTTTGGAGAGGAGGGGACTTCCCCAACTGCCTCCCCTCACCTGTCATCCTGGACCTGTGGAGAGGCAGGCAGGCCCATGCAGCACCTCCCAGCAGCTCTGGGCCCACCCTCCCTCCCTGGGCCCCTCAGCTCCTCTCTGCTGCTACCTGAAGTTCATTCGAGTTCATCACCTCGGCCTGCCCTTGCTCGGCCCAGCCCAGATGCCAGGGTCCCCATCGCACTGCGTCCTCTCCTTCCCTGCTATCGTGTCACAGGCCGTGATACACAAGGCCTGCTCTGGCCAGCCCAGCCAGTTCTGCAGCCAGCAGAGAGGCAAGGCTGTGAACTGTGGGGCAGGCTGTTTGATGTCTGGAGTTTGGAATGAGTCTCATAAATCAAACATGCTCCTTCCTGGAGTGTTTCTTTAATTGCCCAGGCCTGGGCCAGTACCACAGAAGTGGAGACCGACAGAAGATGCAGGTCAGGCAGCCTTCCCTATCACACGGCCCTGAGCCCACTCTTTCCTCTGCTAAAGAATCTTCGATGGCTCCCCAGTGCCCACAGGGCAGAGTTCAATTGTCTTAGCTTGCACCCCTCAGCATCTGGTCTGACTCTGGGCTGCAGCGGAGCCTCTGAGCTAGATTGTCATGCCTCAAAGCACCCAGTAAGTTGGGACAAAGTCATAAGGAAAGCAGAGGCTTCATCTCACACCTTCCCAATCCCCCCTCCAGTTCACCCTTGCCTTCATCCACACTTGCTACATCTCTCCAGCCCCAGACTTTCTCCTGGCCTCTGCCACAGCCTACTCACCACCATGCTGTGCCCCCCCCCCAGTGTAACTCCACACCTCTGACGTGGGAGGAGGCAATGCCACCTCTTCCAGACAGACCTGGCTCTAGAAACTGCAGTGGCTTACACTGAGCCCAGTTCCTTGGCCAGCACTGTTTCCATTCTGGAACCTCTCACTCTCTACCTGCACAGCAGGCACCAGGGCTGCTGATGAGGTGGTGTGTGTACACACTGGGGCTCCATGTAGCAGAAGCTCTGCTGACCCCAGCCTCATGCCCTGAAGCCCCCTGAGCCCCAAATCCTCCACCTGATTGCAGACCTGTTGAGTTGCCCAGCTGCCCACAAGCCTGCCCGGTGTTTTGTTCTATCCCCTGGCAATTTGTTTGACAGCCAGTCCTGGTGGGAAGGGGAGAGTGTGGGGCATGGGGAGTTCTGTCCCACAGATGCAGAGGCTGGCCACCAGCATCCCAGCCAAAAGGAGGGAGCCTCCTGTCCCCAGGCCAGGCAGCTCTGCTAGGGCCAGCTCCAGCCAGACCCATCCTGGGCTCTGCAGTGACACCAGGAGGCCGTGCACCACTAAGTCTGGCTTCCCCGGCATCCGCGGGCTATGCTCAGGCAGGTAGTAAAGTCATCCTTGTGGCCGCAGGGGAAGGGCCAGGCCGGGGAGCTGGGGAAGGGCTGTCCAAACTGGGAAACCAGCATCCCAGCCAGGGGAGAGGGGTGGGAGGGAGGCTGGGGAGCCCTGGATGGGGAGGGCAGGGTGGGCTCCGCCAGCAGTGGGTACAACCTCCACCCCCTGGTTCTCTGGGCTGTGGGGCACAGCCCCACCTAGCGGGCACTGGGGGGACTGCCACATTGCCAGTCTGCAGACCTGAGCATGTGGGACCCTCTCCCTGGATCTCTGGGGCACCCAGGGAGACTGTCCTGGGGTGGAGGGGAAGCTGGGAGTTGAGCAGCTGAGCTCTGAGGACCACAGACAAGCAGGGCCCAGGGCCTGCATTCTAGCCTTGGCACTCCCCTGCCATGTGAAGTGGGACAAGTCACCATCCTCTCTGAATGGCACCCCACACCAGCCGGCTGGGAGGTGGGAAGCAGGCTGTGACCATCTCCCACGTCCCCTCCAGCAGCAGGGCCTGGAGACCCAAGAGCACGTCTCTGGGTTGTGGGGCATGAAAATACTCCCAGCCCTAAAGCAGCCCCTCCCCCCACCCCGTGTTCGGGGACACAGCCCTCCAGACCCTGCAGGACCAGCCCCTCCACCCTCAAATATACCTGAACCTCCCCATGTAGTCTGGGATTCCCCTGCAGCCTGGAACCCCCTGCAGGTCAGGGACAGCCACTGCAGTCTGGGGGACCTCCCTGTACTCTGGGGTCCCCTGAAACCTCGGGGATCCCCTTGCACTCTGGGACTCCCCTGCAGCCTGGGGCCCCAGGTGGTAGACGGGCAGCAGGCCCAACACAAAGGAAGCCCAGCACGCAGGCTGGCTCATCTCCATGATTCATCCCATCATTGGTTGCAGGTTTTCCTGTTCCTGTGAGATGGTTTCTCTCTAGGATCAGAAGCAACCGCGAAGTGAGGGCAGCGGCTGGGCCCTCCTGGCTTCTCATCTCTCCCCTCGGGCTCTCCCACACCCTCGGCTAGCTGTGGCCCCGGGGAACTGAACCGTGGCCCTTGCACTCACCCGGCAGCCGGAGTCCGGGCCAGAGAGCCATCCTGCCAGTGACAGGTGGTACAGAACAAGGCTCATCTAGCAGAGAGCCTGCCATTCTCTTCTGTGCCTCAACCTACCTCCTTCTCCCTCACTCTGGCCAAACCCAGGGGACAGGAGGCCTTCAAGCCCTCACCCCAGGGGTCCCCATCCCCTAACGCCTTCCAGACCATTGGGCATCTCCTTTCCCAGACGGTCCTGGCAGGTGGCGAGTGGGAGGGAGGCAGGCGGCCATCGCTGGGAGTGTAGGGAAGGGCCTCTCCTGATGGGAGGCTGAGCTGGGCCTTTGGGGAAGGGTGGAAGGGCTGGGGCGGGCAGGGGTCAGTCAACGCACCATGGCCGGGGAGCCAGGGGCCACGTCCAGACTCCTGCACTGGGAGCTGGTGCAGGCGGGTGGGTGGCTCCTGGTGTCACGTCCCAGGGTGGGGTTTGCAGAGACCCATCAGAACCTCAGAGCACCCATGCACACAGGCCCTCCTCCTGGGTGAGACCAGAGAGGTGCAACTTGCCTGAAGACACACAGCCAACGGGCAGCAGGGCTGGTTCCCAGGCCCCACCCAGGCTGGCTGGCGGCAGCTCTCAGGGCAGGACTCACCCCAGGCCCTTGGGGTGGGGGTGGGGTGCCTGGAGTGCAGATGGAAATGGCTGGGGACACTGCGATGGCTTCAGCCAGGCTTTTTAATTAACCTTGGCCGCCCCAAAGGGCCCCAATTAAGTGGAGAATGCGACTGCAGAGCGGGGTCAGGCAGAGGGGCAGGTTTTAATTAAACCCCCAGCAGACCGCCTCCTTCCTAGAGCTGCTTCAAAGGGCATCCGGGGCCAGCCGGCGGCCTCAGCTTCAGGGAGAGTTGACGCAGTCGCCAGGCCCGGCCAGCTGGGAGAGCCTCCCTGTGCTACTGTCATCCTTGTCCTCTGCTCACTGTCAAAGCCCTGCAAACCGTCACCTGCACTGAGCAACCTGCCCCACTCCAACCCACTGTTCAATAAGCATTCACAGAGTACTCATTGTGTGCTCACTCTAAGCAGGGGAAGATGACAGAAAAACAATAATAAAACACATCAATCTATAAAAGGATTTCATGTGCAATGGAAGAGAGCAGGGGGAGGGACCGTGAGAAGCAGGGCGGTCAGGGTGAAGGGTGGGAGTGTGAGCGACGCTGTCACAGGTGCCCTTGCACAGGAGCCTCTGTCCCCACACACATGCATCTGGGGACAGGCCCAGGTGTGTGCTCGCCCACCCTGCCCCTGGCACCCGGCCCGCAGCCACCCGTCTTTCTTCAGGGCAGTTTTGCAATCAGCCCTGCTGCCGAGCTGACATTCTCCACGCCTGGCTTGCTCCCAGAAGCAGAGTGGGTTGGGGGGTGATGAGTGAGGGTAGTAGGGTGAGTGTGTGTGGGGGGTCTCTACTTAAGAGGAGGCTCAAGGGTCAGCCCCTGCCCAGCCTCAGCCCCTGCAAAGCTAAGTCACCCAAGGATTCGCCTGAGATGAGGTGGGGCAATGGGCAATTGGTATGCCCATCCCCACAGCTGGTGGGCACATGTGGGCCAGCCCCCACGCCTCTTTTCCAGGCCCGCATTGATTCAGTCAGGGGCCAGAGGACAGGGAGCATCTAGGAAATCTAGCAGGTGAGCAATGAGTTCCAAGGGCCACTGTGAGCCATGACAGGCTGTGGTCAGAGCCAGGTAGCTGGTAGACCAGTAAGCTCATGCCAGTTGGCAAGAACTGGGGCTACTAGGAGGCCACGTGGAGAAACCCCGTGGGGGGTCTGTGCGAAGAGAAGTGGAGGGGAGTGTCCCAGGGGCCCCAGCCACGTCAGCTCCCTGCCACTGGGGTCTTTCCCAATATGAGAGTGCAGAAGTGTGTATTAATCTCCAAGGACCAAATTACTGCAGCTTGCCAGCCTTGAAACGACAGAAGTGTATTCTCGCATGGTTCTGGAGGCCAGAGGTCAGAGGTCAAGGCGTCAGTGGGGTCGTGCCCCCTCTGGGTCGTGCCCCCTCTGAGGGCTCTTGGGTCGGATCCTTCCTTGCCTCTCCCAGCTTCCATTGGGCCCAGGTGTTCCTCAGCTCCCAGACACACCACTCCAAACTCTCCCTCCATCTTTACATGGACTTTTCTTCTGTGTCTTTGTATCTGTGTACTCTTTTAAGGACATTCTTGCTGGATTTAGGGCCCACCCTAATCCAAGGATCTCTTAGTGACCTCACCTTAATCCCATCTGCAATGGATGCTATTTCCAAAGAAGGTCACCTTCAGAGGTTCCTGGTGGCCCCATGTCCAAGCTGTGGGCTAAATCTGGGCAGTGCCACCATCTGGCTGCCACCATGCCACAAAGCCCCCAATCCAGGACCACCCAGCTGAGATTTCCCAATATCCTGGGCCCCAGGAAGTGTGAGAGATAACAAATGAGGGGGGCCATTTGAAATCACTCAAATTTGCAGTAATTTCTTATCAAGTCATAGAACCTAGACCAGGGACGAATTGTCCACCTCTGCCAGGTGATGAGACGGCAGGGTTCAGAAAGCCCTTACTGCTGATTGTGTGTGTTCTGCACCCCACTTGGCCAGGGGCTGTCCTCCCTGTACAGAGCAAGGCAATTTTGATTTTAAATGTTCATCTGCGGTATAGTCAAAAGTTTGCTTTCCTTTCTCCAAAATCACTTTGACATACGACTAGTCTGTGAAGTCAGTCCACAGTTTAGAAATCTCTCCAGGGACCGGGGGGAAGGTTTGGGGAAGGGTCCACGAGGCAAGGCAGTACCCTACCTGGGGCTCTGCCCCACAGCCCAGTGGACCCTCCCCACCCCACCCCAGACCCATGGGGGCTCAGCCCCACAGGAGGCCTTCACGGCTCTCTCCCTCTGCCCCCCTCCCCTGCTAACCACCACACAGACCTTCTCCCTGCTGGCCACCCCTGCCCCTTACCCCATCCCACCTTCACCACTTCCCCACACATGCTCTCTCCACCCAGATTGGCTACATCTTGATGACACCCCCGCCCCTTTTACCTGCTGCCTCCCACCAACCTCTTCAAGGCATACTCTGTACCTTAAGGACAAAAAGAAGCCCTCTCCCCTGCTGCCCTTACCAGTGCATGTTTCTCCCTTCACTGACTTCCTAGCACACAAGAGTTGTTGGAATCTTAGCACTAAGCTCACCTTGAGCAAACTTTCCCTGATGCCCATTTATCTCCCAAAAAGTGTAACCTCTTCCTGCATGCCCAGCAACAGAAAGTCACAAGCTACCCAGGAGGTAGGTCTCTGCCAAGCTGTCCCCACATGTCGAGCTAAAGTCTGCCCCCCTCTTCCACAGCCCCTGATCTTCCCCCAACTCCCCCACCCTTTTACGAACACCTGTCTCCCCAGTTTCCTGTCAGGCTTAGCACCTCTTCTGAAGAGCCTTGGGAGTGGGCACGTAGCCCATTCAGACCCAGGTCCTCAGGTGGTGGACAGGCCCCAACCACAGGGTGCTCCCAAGCAGCCCTGGCCTCCCCACTCTTTGGCTTGACAAGATCCTCCCTCAGCCCAGACCCGGCCCTGAGCTGAGTGTCCAGTTGGGTCCCTTTGCAGAATCCAAAGGAGAATTCCCTCTGAGGAAGTAACCTGGAGAGCCCTACCATTCAACCCCAGGAACACAGAGGGGAGGTGGCTCGGCTCCAGTGGGCAGGAGGCGGAATTCCTGGGGTTCTTGCCTGGGAACTCGGCCCCTTTGAACCTCAATCACCTTCTCCCCAGCACAGGCCTGGAATTTGCTGTGGAGAAATGAGCTTCCGGAAGCAAGGAGCCCTGTAAAACCATGATCTGCTGCAGGAAGAGGGGCCTGAGAGCAGGGACCCGTCCACCCTGCCCTGGGAGTGTCCGATGGCACGGCCGCTCCACAGAACCGGCAGGAGGTTAGACAGACAGGTCACGGACCAGCGATTCCACTCTCTTTTCATTAAAAAGATTTGTACAAGAAAGTTATTGCAGCTTTATTCATAATTGCCCCAAACTGGAAACAATTCAAACATCCATCTGCGGTGAATGGATAAACACGGTGATGTATTCATACAATGGAATATACTCTGGAACCAAAAAAAAAAAAGCAACAAATCACCAAAATGAGCAACGATGGGGAAGAACCTGAAAACGCTATGTTGAGCAGAAGAAGCCGGAAACACAAAAGAGTACATGCTCTATGAGCTCATTTATAGGAAGTTCTAGAACAAGAAAAACTCACCTAGGGGATACAAATGAGAACACTGGGTACCTGGAGGTGGATCAATTGCTGGGAAAGAGGTAAGACAGAAGATTCTGGGTGATGGAAATTGGCTGTAACTTTATCGGGGTGTCAGCTAGATGTCTACATTTTTCAAAACATATGGAATTGTACATTTAATATATGTGCAGCTATTTTAGTTTAGTTGTCTTTTTCTTATTCCCTTGTTTAGGTTTTGTTTGAAATTTTTTATTGTATTTTTTTAAACTTTTTTAAATATAGTTAATAATTAAAAAAAAAATGAAAAAGATACACAGAGCCCCCCTGAGGAGCTGGTGGAGAATGCGGGGGTGTTGGGCTTCCCCACCTCAATGGTTGCTGATGTGCTCACAGACATAGGGGACTAGTGGTTTGATGGGTTGAGCCCTCTACCACAGGACTTGCCCTTGGGAAGACTGTTGCTGCAATGGAGAGGCTAGGCCTCCCTATAATTGTTCCTAAGAGCCTCCCCCCGAATGCCTCTTTGTTGCTCAGATGTGGCCCTCTCTCTCTCTAGCTAAGCCAACTTGGCAGGTGAAATCATTGCCCTTCCATCTGTGTGGGATCTGACACCCAGGGGAGTGAATCTCCCTGGCAACGTGGAATATGACTCCCAGGGAGGAATCTAGACCCAGCATCGTGGGATGGAGAACATCTTCTTGACCAAAAGGGGGACATGAAATGAAATGAAATAAGCTTCAGTGACTGAGAGATTCCAAAAGGAGCCAAGGTCACTCTGGTGGGCACTCTTACGCACAATATAGACAACCCTTTTTAGGTTCTAATGAATTGGAATAGCTAGCAGTAAATACCTGAAACTATCAAACTACAACCCAGAACCCTTGAATCTTGAAGATGATTGTATAAAAATGTTGCTTATGAGGGTGACAACGTGATGGGGAAAGCCAAATGGACCACACTCCCCTTTGTCTAGTTCATGGATGGATGAGTAGAAAAATGGGTGAAGAAAAAAAAAAGGCACCTAGTATTCTTTTTTACTTTAATTGCTCTTTTTCACTTTAATTTTTATTCTTATTACTTTTGTGTATGTGGTAATGAAAATGTTCAAAAATTAATTTTGGTGATGAACGCACAACTATATAATGATACTGTGAACAACTGAATGTATGCTTTGTATGACTGCTTGGTATGTGAATATATCTCAATAAAATTGAATTAAAAAAAAGAAAAGAAATACTCACCTAGGGGATACAAGTGAGAACAGTGAACACCTGGAGGTGGACTGATTGCCGGGAAAGGGGTAAGAGAGAAGATTCTGGGTGATGGAAATGGGCTGTAACTTTATCAGGGTGTCTGTTAGATGTCTACATTTTTCAAAATGTGCAGAATTATACATTTAATATATGTGAACATCATTGCCAGTAAATTATCCCTCAATTTAAAATTCAAAAAAAGGAAAAATCCTTGAAGGCTCAAGGACAAACCTTTTCACCCATCGTTGCTGGTGAATCAGTTTCCTAGCTGCTAAAATAAATACTACACTGTTCCAGTTTGCTAATGCTGCTGTTATGCAAAATACCAGAAGTAGATTGGCTTACATAAAGGGGGTTCATTTGGTTGAAAAATTCACAATCTGAAGGCCATGAAAGTGTCCAAATTAAGGCTTCAACGTAAGTATACCTTCACTGAAGGAAGGCCAATGGCATCCAGAAAAACTCTGTTAGCTGGGAAGGCACGTGACTGGTGTCTGCTGATTCTGCGTTGTGTTCCAGCCCCTCTCTCAGCTCCTGTGCATTCTTTAAAATGTTGTCCTTGGGGTGTTTTGTCTTCTCTTAGTTTCTCCAGAGCAAACACTAGGCTAGCATCTACAAAGTGTCAGCAAAAGTCTGCTTTCAGTGGCCATCTTCAAAATCTCTCTCTAAACTGCAGCTACTCTGAGGTCCTTCTGTTTGTGAACTTTTTTAGTGCTCCAGTGAACTAATCAAGACCCGTACTGAATGGGTGGGGCCACACCTCCATGGAAATTATCCAGTCAAAGTTCTTGCCCACAGTTGATTGAGTCACATCTCCATGGAAACACTCAGTCAATAGGTTGTTCTAGTTTGCTATTGTTACCAGGATGCAAAACACCAGAGATGGGTTGACTTTTATAGAGGGGGGGTTTATTTGGTTACATGGTTACAGTCTTAAGGCCATCAAGTATCCAAGGTAATGCATCAACAATTGGGTACCTTCACTGCAGGATGGCCAGTGGTGTCTGGAAAATCTGTTAGCTGGGAAGGTACGTGGCTGGCATCTGCTCCAAAGTTCTGGTTTCATAATGGCTTTCTCCCAGGACATTCCTCTCTAGGCTGCAGTTCCTCAAAAATGTCACTCTTAGTTGCACTTGGGATATTTGTCCTCTCTCAGCTTCTCTGTAGCAACAGTCTGCTTTCAACAGCCGTCTTTAAACTGTCTCTCATCTGCAACTCCTGTGCTTTCCTCAAAGTGTCCCTCTTGGCTGTAGCTCCTTTTCAAAATGTCACTCACAGCTGCACTGAGTTCCTTCTGTTTGTCAGCTCATTTATATGGCTCCACTGATCAAGGCCCATCCTGAATAGGTGGGGCCACACCTCCATGGGAATATCTCATCAGAGTTATCACCTAGAGTTAGGTGGGCACATTTCCATGCAAACAACCTAATCCAAACATTCCAACTTAATCCCCACTAATATGTCTGCCCCGCAGGAATGCATCAAAGAATATGGCTTTTTCTGGGGGACATAATACATTCAAACCAGCACAGGTTCCAACCTAATCAGCAGTAATATGTCTGCCCCACAAGACTGCATCAAAGAATATGGTGTTTTGGGGGACATAATACATCCAAACCGGCACACACACCATGGCTTAACCACAGGAGTTTATTGGCTCATGGTTTCAGAGCCTGGAAGGCTGGCTTCTTCCTGGGATGGGCATCTTATGATTGGCTGGTAATCCCTGGGGCTCCTTGGCTTTTCCGTCACATGGCAATGCACATGGTGGTGTCTTCTTTTTTTTCCAGGTTCTGTTGATGTCCAGCTCCTGGCTGCTCCCGTGGCTTCTCTTTCCATGTCCAATTTCCTTTGCTTAGAAGGAAGGACTTCAGTCACATTGCACTAAGACCAACTCTCATTCAGTATGGGCATACCATAATGAATCACATCTTCAGAAGTCCTATTTACAAAGGATCCTCACTCCAAGAACAGGGGCCGGGACTCAAACGTGCCTTCTGTGGGGATGTGATTCAATCCCCAGTACCTGGCCTGAGTCAGATGTCACCCAGACAGCCTCTTCCTGTCCCCAGGCCTCAGTTTCCCCTTGGGGGGAGGGGGATGGAGTCCTGGACTCTAGGACAGGCTGACTGTTCCCAACAGAACGGGAGTAATGACTCTTTTCTCCTGAGACCCTGGCTCTTGAGGGAGTGGGGGTGGGGGAGTCTGGGTCTTGAGTGGATGGACCCTAAGAGGTGGGGTGAGGGGCAGGAGTGATTT
>PVKY010001570.1:20122-31037 GCA_004027775.1 Bradypus variegatus | reverse complement strand
CATTTCTGAGACCTGCCAGCTCGGACCTGGGGTCTGGGGTGGCCGCAGGGGCTCGGCAGCCTGGCCCAGCGGGCCGCTCACGTGCATGGCCCACCACCACCCGATGGGTGGGAAAACCAGGACGGAGAGGGCGCAGCCAGTTGGGCCAGGGCCACGGCGGGGGTGGGGCAAGGGAGTGCTCTCAACGGGGTCCCTTCTGTAGCACTTTAAGTCTAAGGCAAGTTTATTTCTTCCCTTGATTGTTTTCACCAGTATGAGTCTAACCAACAAGGACCTTATTAATTTGCTGTCATCGGAGAATGAGATTTCCTAAGGAAGTTAATATTCCCTGTTGTTCTCAGGCTTTTTCCTTTAAGTATCAAAGCTTCATTTTAATCATTCTCTTTTTTGGTGGGGTGTGTGGAGGGAAAATCTTTGCCTTCTGGATGGTCAGCTCTCTTTCCTTCTTCCTGGCTGTTTGTTCCAGCTTCTGCTTCCCCGCTGCCCAGGGCTGGGAGGACAGACAGCTCTGCCTGCTGGGATTGTGCGTAAAGCATATGACGGTAGGCTCTGAGCAAGGGGGTCCTCTATCAGCCTTTTGGTCTCTTCTCCTCTGGTCTCTGCTGTGTTCTGTGGGACCCCAACCCAGGTCAGTGGAGCCTCCGTGGGGACTCATTGGAAACCAGCATTGAAGTAATTGAAGATGGAAGAGAAAATGGGATTCAGAGTGGTTCCAATTCTATGCGTACAAAGAATGTGGAGGCTTTTACATTTGTTAAATCATTGTAGTAGTAACAAGAAAGAGTGTTTGCTTTTAAAAATGGATTTTATGGTTTACAAGGTAGTAAAATTGCCCACATTTTTCGAGTGCTCATTAGGGTGCAAGTCTTGGTTTTCAGCACTTTGCAATTATTGACTCATGTCGTTCTGCCAACATCCTTACAAGGAAAGGATTAAGATGAGGAAACCGAGGCACAGATAAGTCCCTTGTCTGAGGGCTGGCTCCAGAGGCTGCACGCTTCACCTTTTGCATGCCCTCTCGCTGATCCCCACATCGCGTGGGGTGGGGGTGGGGTGGGGGAGCCTCAGTTTTGCAGTTGAGGAACCTAAAGCTCAGAGACGTGGAGTGAAGCAGCCCGTGGCCCACAGCCAGCACTTGCTTGGGCGGGACTTGAATTTAGGTTGAAAGTCGCTCAGTTCTACCTCCTTACCTGACGTTGTGTTATTTTTCTTCGTTAAGGCCTCTGTCACTCCTTGATTCCTGGCACAGTCTTTTAAAAACAGTAATAATCTTTTTTTTTTCATGCTAAATATGCAAGACAGAGCCTTTAGAGAATGTGTCTGAGTAACATTAACCCTAAACAAAGTGAAATGAGGGTGAACCTAGAAGGCACCCTGCTGAGTGAAATCAGCCAGACGCAGACAAACATTGTAGGGTTCCACTGACGGGAAATAACCAGAACACGCAGAAAGGACATTACAGGTTGGGGGTGGGAGTGGGGAGTTAATGCACAATGGGTTCGGGGTTTCTGTTTGGGGTGATGGAAAGTTCTGGTAATGGATGGTGGTGGGGAGCACAATACTGTGAATGTGGCTAATGCCACTGGGTTTTATCCTCGGGTGTGGTTGAGATGGAAAATTTTATGCTGTTTATATGTTACCACAATTAAAAAGAGAGAGAGAGAGGCTGAAGAAGCCGACAGCGGAACACAGTACATGATCCTAGACTGGACTTAATAACAGAGAAGAAAGTGCCCAAAAGGACATCATTGGGACAACTGGAAAAATTGGAATATGGACTCTGCTCTATATCAAGGTTGAATTTCTTAAAACTGATAGCTCTACCTGAGGTAGATACATAAATGAGTGTCTTTCTTCTCAGGAAATGTATGTGGAGCTCTTATATGTTAGAGCAACATGCAGCCTATTCTCAAAGGTTTAGAAGATATAGATAGATGATAGATAGATAGACAGATGATAGATAGATAGATAGATGATAGATAGATAGATAGATAGATAGATAGATAGATAGATATGGTAGGTAGGAAGGGAGATGATAGATAATAGCTGGATGGTTAGAGTGATATAACAAATGCAGCAGAATGCTTAAAGTTGGTGAATTTGGGTATCTGGGTGAGGGGTATGTTGGAGTTCTATGTATTGTTTTTTCTTTTTTTGTAAAAGCATAACTAGTTTTCATTTTGATTCAAGAGGCAGAGGCTTAAAGAATCTCAAAATTTCACAAATGATGGAATCTAGCATTTCTGACTTCTCTCTTTTTATGCATTTTGTTTTTGTATTATTTTTGCATCTTCCTGTAAATTTGAAGGTATTTTTAGAAAAAGTTGAAAGAGAAGATAAAATCAAGTACCTTACCCCCCTCAAGGATGCCCATTGTTAATAGATGGGTCCATGCTCATCTAGCGTAGTTTCAACACCTGAACTTAAACCCCCACATTCTCCTTGCTGTTATGTAAGGTGCTGGTTTCCACTTAACACAGGGCAAGCACATATATGAAACGGGGTGGTCCCAGGCTGGATCTAGCCCACAGATAAGTTTTGTTTGGGCTGCAAAATATTTAAAAAATTTTTTGAATTTGTTTCTGACATATAAACACTGGGGGAGTTTCACATAAAAATGTTTCTGATTTCTCTGGAAAAATCGGGTCTGGTGCCTCCGGGCAGTTCTCTTGAATGTCAGCTGGAGTGGGGTGTGGCTATCCATGTCTGTGGGTTATTGGTACATCGGTGCACTCCTTACTTCCTGGACAGTTAGCGCGTCTGTGTTCCCTGCGGGCCCCGGGTGCATGCCAGAAGTTTCCATGTCTGTACCCTCTCCCATTGCACGGCTGTAACGTGACTTTTTTGAGGAAGCCCCTCTGGCTTGGCATTTAGATCCTTTCCACTTCTTGCTCCTTTAAATCTATGCGGCGCAGTTCTTTGAAAGCTGTGGGAAGTTGAAGGGAGGAGCTTGTAGACCTCCAAATCTTCACGTTGTTCTGGGCCTGAATGCTGGGAAGTAGCCTGCCCTTCCCCCCTCCGTTTACACAGCCAGCTTTTCAACTGAATCGTTGGAAAAATCCTGGATCAATATGGATATTATTTGTAAGTCAACTTGGATGAGGACAACGATGAAGCTGACAGGTTTGAGCATTACTGTATACCAGGACTGTGCTGAGAACTTTGCAAACATGAAGCCATTTAATCCTCCAGCAACTCTATGGATTGGGGACCCTTGCACCCCGTTTTACAGGTGGGGAGAGGGAGCCCTGGAGGATGAATAGAAGGCATGCCTGCTGGGGTGGGGCCTGAGCCTCACTCTGCCGTTTCAGCTCGTGTTCAAAAGAATCCGGCACCGTCTCTTTCATTATTTTTATTGATTGCACAGACAGCTTTACAACAATCATGGGATGCGAAATGAAGCTTGGAAACCACCGGATGTGGCCTGGATGTAAAGCACCGTTTTCTCATCTCTCCTGGGCTCTGCCGCAGGCAGGCAGTGTGTATGTGCCGCTCTCGTTGCTCAGCCTTATTTGACGCGTTTTCCCAGGTTGCTCCTTGGTTGGCGGATGTGCCCCGTTCATTCAGCCCTTAGGTCATTCCAGGTTTTCATTGCTATAAACAAATAAGGTATTACTACATTCAACATCTTTGGACATATGGCATTTTCCTTTTGGGAATGCTTTGCTTTTCTAGGCTGCTTGAAGCAAATATCATGAAATGGTTTGGCTTAAACAATGAGAATTTACTGCCTTATGGTTTCAAGGCGAGGAAAATGTCTGCATCAAGGCATAAGCAAGGTGATGTGTTTTTTTTTCCTGAGGCCCAGCTGCCGGGATCCTGGGCTCCTCTGGCACGTGGCCAGGCACATGGCGACGTCTGCTGGTCTCTCCCTTCTCTTCCAGGTTTCGTTGCTTTTAGCTTCTTCCTTCTGTGGCTTTTCTCTCACTCTCTCCATATTCATTCCATTTCTAAAGGACTCCACTAAGAGCACTAAGACCCTTCCTGATGGAGATGGGCCACACCTTAGCCGAAGTAGCCTCATCGAAAGGTCCGACTTCCAATGGGTTCACAGCCACAGGAAAGGGCTAGATTTAACAACATGTTTTTCTGGGGTACATACAGCTTTAAACACCACAGTTTCCTTAAATTCCCAAGAAGCATATGACTGAGCTAGGTGTGGCTTTTTAAGTCAGCACAATCTAGTTGGATTTAGGTATTTAAACCAAAGGAGTACACTGACTTAGAAAATTTTTGTCTAATAATACACTTTTCTATGTAATTTTGAAATGTTTAGAATTGATCTTGAATAGAAAATACCAACAACATTTACACTTAAACAAAAGTATGTTTTTGGTATCATGCAACCATTCAATTTGTCACACACCGTTCTAGGACGGTTATATAAATTTGCTGAGCAAAAAAATGGTAACAGTTGTCACTGATAGCAGTCACTTTTACATTAAGCCAATAATAGCATCTGAGGATATATGAGATGAAGTACTCTGAGAACACTCTTGCTAACAAGTGGATTCTCCTTTTCTGGGTTTTGTTTAATTTTAGAATCCTATTTATGATACTTGTGTTTGTTTTGGAAAATTAAGTCTTCAGCACAGCAATGTTAACTTGTTGGCTAGGAGGAAAATGATTTCTAAATTAATATTTGAGTTTCAACAATTATTGGCTGTATCTTTAGGAAGTAAAGATATGTCATTATAAACAGCATTGTTCTTTCTTGCACAATAATGTTCATGGAACACTTATTATTTTCGCCCATATTGTAGAAACTTAAATGTATGTCTAATCTTTTATAAAGCTATATTCTAAATAAGGTGAAATGATCACACTACAGTTCTATATCATATATATATATATGGTAGAAATGACTGAAATAAATTAGCTTAACACTAGTATTATAAACAGTTTTGTTTTTCTTTACATGTACAATACATAAACATGGCTTATTTTCTGCTTTTCATATTAGAATGTCACCTGTATGATAAATGAAAAATTGCACTCAATCATGTAACATGAAAAGGTAATTTTCCATCAGATCTAGCAGTAGGCCTTTGTTCCAACATTAAGTAATCTTTTTTGGAACACAGTAGACCAAACAGGGGTTTATACACATTAACCCACTTCAAATCAATAGCAGTTGTAAAATTTAGTTGTAGGTTAATTTACTTATCTAGGGATGATTTAGGCCAAGACTTTTGGGAATTGTGAGATAAAAATAAGTATATGAAACATGAAAATTTAATCCAAATCCAGTGAATTCTTTCATTCAAGTTGGAATAATAGAATCTTGGGATGTAAGGTAAATAATAATTGTCTAATTTTATAATTTTTAAAATATGTTCTGTACAAGTTCAGGGAAGTTAGATAAAACACATCAACTGCCACTAGATATACATATGTGAGTAGGTTGATGTGCATGTATGCATTTTACATTTCCTTTAGCCAGGGAACATATACTCTGCTTCTCTGTAGTTATTTCTAAATAGCAGTTCATCTTAAATAACACATCATTTTAAAAGTAGAAAATGCCAATATTTGCAAATATGTTTGTTTTTAACATATTCCAGTGAATATAGGAAGATGCATACACTACCCAGAATTTATCTTTTTTTCTCTAGGTAGAAAAATGCTTTGAACTTTTTGGGGAAATAGGATTCACTTATAGAAGAATATTTCAGGGAATTTTTTTTTTTTGGCATTTTTCAAGGTTTTATATTCATATTGATTTTTGCTTCCAAATATATTTTAAGGCTGTTTGGTAAGATATGTACAGATTCGAGCCTCAATTTATAGGGTTTTGTTCTTATAGGGAATTCTTAATTATTCATCTTTAAAAAGTAAAACTTTGAAGCTGTGCTCCCAGTAAACCCCATGCTTAATGGAATGTAGAAGGTAAGGGAAAGGAAAAACCACATTCTTAAAGAATGCTCCAACTGTTTAACTACCTTACTGTATGCTCTTGATGAAGTATCAGGTTGCAGAGTGAGCTGGGTACATTTTAAAGTCTGAATCAAGATGAGAGAGAGTGCTACACGCTATTTGGAAGCTGTTCTGCCTATGGCAAAGTACATGGTATTCTTTAAAGCAGCGAAATGGAAGACATGGTAGTTTGGTGGAAACTTCCATCTTCAATTGTAATCCTGCCCTTACTATGAATAGTGAGAAGGATTGGGAATGAGTAGATAAATTTGATAGGTTCTTCATTTGAAGGTGTGTCTGAATAGCAATACTCAGTTTTTCAGAAATGGTGTTGAAATAATGATTACTGAATCTAAATTTGATTACAGAAATGTAAAGCCTTTCAATTAAAGTAGTTCCTATTTTTCTCTGGTGCCAATCAGTCATGAAAACAGATTACATTTCTTAAATTTCACAGCTGGAAATCACAATATGTGACCATTTTTCTCCATGTCTGAAACAAGCAAGAAATATATTCTTGGCCTCAGCAATACTGCATAGGACAAAAGAATTCTGGAAAAATACAAATGTAAGCTGAGATATACTTACCACTCACACTCATATTTCTTAAACTTTTTACCACATCACAACTGTCATTTTAAACAAGCAAGCTTTTTTTTTGTAAGGATATACCCTGGAAAGTCTACTGATACAGCAGTCTGAGAATATATAATCACATCTAGCATAAATGGTGAACTTCAAGAAAAAAAATGTATGTAAGTTTTAAAGTTATAAAGGAATTTAAAAGTCCAGTGACCATTTCATAGAAGTAAGAACATTTTTTTCCTCTGTACTTCTGCTATAGAAGTTAGCCTTTTTAAGACTTTAATTTCTTTCCATCCATCACTCCTTTGTATGAAAATTCCCATGACAAAAATATGAGGCCGCGTGGCATTGGAGGTCTTTCTGGAAATCCCGAATCAGCCCCTTGATCACTGAATAATCTCAAATAATTCACTTCAGTTTTCCAAGCCTCACTTTTCTCATCTGCAAAATGGAGGTGATGGAACTTCCCCTTCTTGCCCCCTAAGTTGTGAAATTGCGAGGATGTGAAGCTGCCCAGGTCCAGCTTGGAGACGTTATTGCTTATTGTTCTCATAAATGCAGTGGGGACCAGGGCAGGCCTTACAGAGACTCCAGCTCTGAGAAGCTGATTATCTTGTCTTTTAAAAATGTATCAGTGTGTCCTGCTGGTGTCTTTCCTGCTTGGCCTGTGTATTCACTTCCTAAGGCTGTTGCAACCAAGTACCACAAACTGGATGGCCTAAAACAATAGCAGTTAATTCTCTCCGTTCAGGGCCAGCGGTCTGAAATCAAGGTGTCGTCATGCCCAGGCTTTTTCTGGCCTCTTCTGGCTTCTGGTGGCTGCCCACACTCCTTGGCTTCCTGGGCCTGTCACTGTGTCACCCCAGTCTCTTCTCTCGTTGTCTTCTCCCAGCAACATGTCTCTCCTCTGTGTGTCTCTTAAAGGTACACTGGTCGTTGGATTTAAGGCCCACCTGGGTAACCCAGGTGCTATCTCAAGATCCTGAAATTATGGACATCTGCAAAGACTCTTGCCAAATAAGGTCCCATTTATAGGTTCGGGGAATAGGATGTGGACATGTCTTTTGGGGACCTCCATTCAACTCTCCACAACCATCATCAGCCAAAGCCCAACCTGTATTGCGTGGACATGGAGCCCCCACAAAAGTTCTGGCCCTTCCCTTGCTCAGTCTAGAGAGAGTCCTCATCCTTTTGCTTGCTTCTAGAACTTGATTGCTGAGAAGCTTTGCTCAGGGAATTTTGAGGTGGGCCTAAGATGAAGTCCTGGTGCCAGGCCTTAGCTGCTGCTGTTTGAACAAGGGGCCCGGTATTTGCATTTTGCCCTGGGTCCCCCATGTCGTGAAGCTGGTCCTGCCTCCCACCCCCCATCCCTGGACTGCGACCCCCAGGGCCGGCAGCCTGCTCCCACTGCTCCCCGACTCGTCCTTGGTGATGTGGTGGAACCACCCCAATTTCCTCCCTTGCTTTTCTTTCCAGCACCGATCACAGTCCATAATTGTTATGTATCCATTTCCCTGGCTGTCTCCCCGTCTGAAAGCTCTGCGGGGGCGGAGACCTGGCCCTTGTCCTGCCTTCCCCGCCACCCCGGCCCAGCTTGCAGCCAGGCACTTGGAGTGATTGCTGGGATGACATTTCTCGGCTCTGACTTGTCCTTCCCGTGTGGCTTTGCGTGAGCCGCTTTGCCCAGCTGAGCCTCTGTTTGGCTCATTTGTCAACAGTGGGCTGTGCCGTTTTCTGCTCACCAGGACATCGTGAGCTCCAGCTGCAATGCCCCTGGCACAGGGTGGGCACCAAGCTCAGGCAGGGAGCACAGTGACTTGCTGTGGCTCCCACTGGCCGAGGACCAGGTGAGGATCCATGGAGGCTGGCAGTCTCTGCAGGGGCTGATTCTCGGGGAGCTATGACACCCTGCGCCTCTGGCTGTGTCCACAGGGCCTGGCTGCCAGGGACCCACTGTGAGCCCGAATTTGACATGGCTCAGAATGGTGGGCACCCTTCCCATCCTGCACCTGCTCGTCTCACCAGTTACTGTGCTGAGGGTGGTGCGTCGAGAGCCCTGGGCTTCGCGTTGGTTCATTAGAAGTTACTCATCCTGGGCAATTGTTCTGGGCACAGGGTGGGGCAGACCAGCTGGAAGTCAAGGCCCTGCCCTGCCCTCGAGGAGGTGACAGTCTGGTGGGGGACTGACAGATGAGCCAACATGCAGGGTTAGTCTTGGTGGTCTCTGCTGTGCCCCCCGCAAGCCTGCAGTTGTGAGTGTCCAGAGAAGGCATCTGACCCAGTTGTGGGGGCTTCAGGGGAGGGAGGCTTCCTGGAGGAGGCAGGGATGGGAGATGCGCAAGCAGCGTGGCCTGCTGGGGAGTGCCCTGGGGTGAGGAGCGTGAGGGGAGTGCGAGGCAGGGGGCGTGGGCACTAGGGCAGGGCTCTCTTCGCAGGCAGCCTGAACCTTGGATGGCCTCTGAGCAGGGGTGTCCCATGCTGCAGCTCTGCCCCTTCAGAAGTGGGGATGTGGAGGTTCTGATGAGATGATTGTGTGAACGCATGTTTCTTGGTAGGATCCTGAGAGCTGGGGCAGTGGGGAGCTGTGGCACCCCTCCTGGGTGCCTGGCCTGCTCCCATCTGTCTCTGCCCTTTGAGTCTTCTGCTTGTGGGGTCTTGAAAGTTAGGAAACGGCATCGCTGTTAACATTTTGCAGGTGTGGCTGCCTGGTCCCCTCCTTGCACCCCTGGCTCCTAGTACAGGGTTGGGCACCTCGCAGGTGCTCAATAAATATTGGTGACCAAATTAAAAAAATGAACAAATATGTATCTGTTTTTCACAGAGTTGGGATCATAGATTATATTTGCTTTCTTTTTTTTTTACCCTGCTTTCCCACTCTTTATGGCTTGTAACAGTTCTCCATGCCGATAAGTAAATTATATTTAATCCATTCCTGACTGCTAAGGGTTGGAATTTGGGGAGAACATCCAGGGGTGTCTGTTAGATGTTGCATCTCTGGCTAGTTCCTTCGAGTGCATTCCTAGAGGTGGCAACGGATGCAACAGAAAGGAGAAGCTTCCTTTTTCTTCTTGTATCTTGAAGGGTGCCTCCTGTTTGTCCAGGGTGTGGGGAGGAAGCATTTCAAAAGCAGAGGCCTAGTTCTGAGTTCTGCTGGGGTTATGAAAATGGGCAGGTCAGAGGCGCTAACAGATAATTGTGTGTTAAGCTCTGATAAGCCAAGGCCAAGCAAATGGAGCTCATACTTCTCTGAAGACAAAACGTACCTTTCTGCAGTCGCCTGGCGGGGATGTCCGTAACCCGGGACAGTCCCAGGCCCATCGAGAACCTCACTCTGCCCCTCTCCAGGGGAGTGGAGCTGGCCTCTATTGCAGCCTTCCAGAGTTTCTAGTTTGGGCAGTATTGGGAACTGGATCATGCCCCACACAAAGCAAGTTCAAGTCCTAATCCCTGGGGCTGTGGGTGTGAACCCATTTGTCAATAAGACCTTGGGAGATGCGTCATTAATTAAGGTGTGGACTCATTTGTGAATAAGGATCTTCAAAGATCCTATTTCCATGAGGCTGAATGGAATCAGGGTCAGCGGCCTTATTGGAAGAGGGAATCTGGCCACAGTTGGTCAGCGGAAGCCAGAAGTCAGTGGACACCAGAGGCGCAGACCCAAGGGGAGAGAGACGGCCTGTGACGGAGGACGGCCAGGACGCTCCGGACGCCAGGAGGAGGCCAGCCCTGCCAATGCCCTGATGAGCGATTCTTGCCTCCAAAACCGTGAGACAATAAATTCCTGCCATTGAAGCCAACCCATCATATGGCATTTGTCAAAGGAGCCCTGGCAGGTGAAGACAGACGGACATCCCGGGTCCTCCACAGCTCGCAGGTCACACTCCGCTCCACAGTTGTTGAGCATCTCGAGCGAGTCCTCGTCCACTTCCTTCTCTTGGCATCGCTGCTGTCTCTCAGTGTCCCTCTCTGTCTCCCAGCATCCCCGTCTGTCTCCCAGCAACCTTCTGTTTCTCAGCATCCCTCTTTATTTCTCCCAGCATTCCTCTCTGTTTCCCAGCATCCCTGATGTCTCTTAGCATCTCTCTCTGTCTCCCAGCATCCTTGTCTGTCCCCCAGCAACCTTGTCTGTCTCCCAGCGTCCCCATCTGCTCCCAGCATTCCTCTCTGTCTCCCAGCATCCTCATCTGTCTCCCAGCATTCCTCTGTCTGCCAGCATCCCCTTCTGTCTCCCAGCATTCCTTTCTGTCTCCCAGTGTCCCGCTCTGTCTCCCAGCATCCCTGTCTTCTTGTGTCCCTATCTCCCAGCATCCCCTTCTGTCTCCCAGCATCTCCTTCTGTCTCCCAGCATTCCTCTCTGTCTCCCAGCATCCTCATCTGTCTCCCAGCATTCCTCTCTGTCTGCCAGCACCCCCTT